>JAOCPU010000060.1:0-193768 GCA_035772785.1 Phlebiopsis flavidoalba
AAAGTGCTTAACGACATATGTTGTTTTGATGGGGCTACATTACGCAAACATTGAAAAATGGCACCCCCTTTTTTAAAATAACGGGGCGGCTTATCCTGCGATATTGACTGGCTATGTTACAATACAAGCAGCAAAGAGCATGGATGAGGGTTTTTTGTTCAAAAAACTAACTACCAACTACGCCTGTGTCCTCGGGATTGAAAAAAGCTTGCAGCCGAGATGGCTATCTGAGGATATCCTTCCACGGTATGTTCGCGCCCCTAGTGTTAATACTCAGATCGGGCTAATTTTGATCAAATAATAGTGCGGTGATCCACATGCCATCAAACGGATTGTGCAAGAGCCAACGAATAAAAACTTATTTGTTCTCGACATGCTATGGGTCATACGCTTGGCTGGACATGAACCCTTGGACCAAAGGCTTTGCATTCACTCCACCCTCAACGGCACTACCACTATTTGATATTTTTTCGTAACGATTTCACACCGGACCAACAGCTCAGCATCTACCAACAACCGCAAATTTAGCTAGAGCTGAATGTGAAGACAATCGGGATTACCATTGTAGAGGCTAGACAAAGCGATCAAGATCACAGGACAGCACCTGTTGGTCGCATATATGCTGACATCTGAGTGCAAAGGCAAAAAACTGCAAAGGGTACATACTTCCCTCCCCGGTAACATGCGACAGCCTGATCCTTCCAGCGAGAATCCATTGAATTTGTTTCCCACAAGAAGAAGGCGCCAAAGCCTAAGCCCTGCAAATCCATGTTGATTGAAAGGCAAAGTCCCGCCTTGGAAAAGTCCCATCACTAGGCTATCGAACGCAAAATGGCACGAGCTCAAAACGTAAGAGGCTTGACCTTCTCAACGTTTAAAATGGCACAATTTAGGACCACTATGCCTGGGGCGATCAAGCAAATCGGAACACTGGATAAAATACAGTACACAGGGACAGTATTGTGTCGTGTTGTACATCACGCACTAGGCCACTACCTCTAACATTGACTTGAGTTCTGGTCTTCAGGGTGAGCATAGAGAACAAGCGAGTCAAGAAGTTTTAACGCAGGTTCTTCTAACACAACGGCAGACTTTTGCAAAGTCCATTTGTCGGCTCCCAGCAAAGAGGTGAGGAGAGTGATGCACGGGGCATCATGGATCGTGAAAGCGGGCAGACGCCGCCCAGTTGGATTTACGCACTAGCAACAAGTCGTGATTCTTAAGGTATACCAACATGTGCAAAGAGCACTTTTGGCAACTGGCCTCCCTGCCACAGCACTCTCTGAAAACTGTAGGACGCCCTCGCCGCCAAAAACGAGTGTTTCCTGGTTCCTATTTCCCTGGTCACCCACTATCCAAGATGGTACCTGTCTTCTTCCATACACCACTATCAGATCTCTAAATGGCCGACGCCAAATCAATGTAAAGGACACATTTTGACTGGCTTAGTCAGGCACCAGGGTGCACCCGGCATTCGCTGTACGTATTAAGTTTGTACTCAATTTGTCCATGCAAATCTCTATGAAGCACTAACCGTCTTTTAGGGGACTTTATGCATCGTCTCCGGGACCACGTCATTGAACAACTGATCTGGTCTGCGGGTAAGATAACTCGCCATATAACAACCATCAGGCATGGTGGCAAAGTCTACTTCCTCAACAACAAGATGTTCTTTCATCAAACAATACATGTCAACTATACTAGCCTACGACCATTTGTGACGTGACCAAGGGACACCATAAACCCGCGTATACACCCCAACATCATGGTTCTTGCAGACAGCACTCCCGACACACTCTGGAAACACCAACGAGCATCCATATTGGTACGCCAGGATGCTAGAAATATTTCACATTTGCAGCGCGTTATGCGGGACCTGGGTCCTCATCAAGCGACGCCTTCACTGACCTTTACATTCTATGGGTTCAATGGTTTACTATCGACGCTTCAGCTCCAGGTGGTTTTGTGGAACGCGCGTGGCGCCTCCACAGAGTGACATTTGTGTCACTGAAGATCCCACAACCGAAGCGTTTGGATTCATCAGCCCAGACGACATTATCCGAGGCTCTCACCTCATCCCTGCCTTTGCCCCCAGCAAAACAGATGAGTTCCTGCCAGGGACATCCCTCTGCGGCGCGTCATTATCTACAGCCAAACAAAAAAGACAGATACAATGACGAGGACTGGCATTATCACTACGTGAACCAGTAAGTTATTTGAGCCAATTCACTGTGACTTTGAGCTGATTCTGATTGTTTGTTTAGATTCGTGGATAGGGAATGTTTATGCGGTACTTTTAGGGAGTGGTATCGGGCCACAAGGCCCTTCGTGGGATTGTCAAGATCGCGGATACAATCACACAACTTATGCATATGGGGCTTCAAATCTAGCCGCAACGAGTCTGCTACCCCTGTGCATGCCGGTATGCCGATCACCTCTATCTGGTTCAGCTCAAAGCGCTAATGTTCAATGTATCCATCATCAGACGATGGGAGCACAAGGGACGGCTCGCGGATGACAACATTTCTCAGCTCCTATTAACGACAGTCTTGTAATCCCCGGCCCGTCTCAGAAACTACGTTTGACGAAGCTATGCCCGGGGAGAGCTTGGAGAGAGCTCCACACAACGATATTCACTACTCGAATGAGGAACACCAAGACAATGAGTTTCGGGAGCTTCCCCCCCCGAGGCCATGGAAGAGGCCCACGACTATTTCTCACATCTTTTCTAAAGACGAGGATGAAGATCCTGACTCGGACAGCGAAATGACTCGGGGCAATCGGACACATGAATCGGATGAAGACTCTGAGATTGACCCAGCACTCTAGACTGGAGACAAATTCGACGGCGGTGAGGAAGACTGGTGATGTATCTGGGGACGGTGAAGATGGCGAGGATCACATAATTGTTTCCTAAGAATCCGAGCACTTTAACGGCAATGAATGCCGGTAGGGCGATACAAGAGCCTGAGTATGTGTATATACTATAGCATGTAGATTTCAATGCCAGATAGGTATTCCAACCCTCCCAGGCACGTTACCTTTGTCACGAGCATTGCTGGCATAGAGGCCAAAGTTATCATACACGCGCTCAAGTGTTTGTGTTATATATTAATATGCATTACATCGTCACACATGGCAGCCACATATAATCGTAGCAAAAACCTTACCATACATGGGAGAATCGCCCAATAATCGCCTCACGTGACTCTTATTTACAATCCTTGACCTTTGCATGCCTCACGCCCATGGCGTGGGCACTTGATAATTCCTATACCACAAATCAAACGTAGATATCTACTCGATTATTTTGCTGATGTATAGCTTGGGAGGCTGTTGTGTACTTATGCAAGAATACTTACCTTGGCACTTGCTCAGACCCTTCTGGTATCATCACATTGTCTTACTATTGGTGTATGTTGGTAGGCAGACCCATCCTTGCTATGGTAGCATACTCTGCGGAAGCTCTAACGTTCATTCGCCATAGGTTCTTTGAATGCTAAAATGCGCCATTATCGACCAAATTCAATAGAGCATACTACAATCCGTCTGTATTCAGGACGTTAACGACCATTCAGGCAAAGTCAACTGAGTAGGAGTAGTAGTTTTTCGAAGGGATGCAGACGAAACGGATGACACGGAAGCCGAGACTACGCTGAGTCGCAGCCACTTTTCTTTTACGGAGTTGGACTCTCACCTCGCAAACGTTATCTCATTCCACAACCCTCATCCGATGATACACATTGTGCTATTCAGGATTCCATAGTGAGTCACTGGTCAATTGATTCTCTAAGATCATAGCAGAGTAACAAATGCAATGGTGCAGTCGTTAGCCCTGGCAAGCGTCTGAATGATGGTCAACTATTATATACCGTTTGGATTGCCATAGTATGATAATTGTCCCAATCACCAGACCATGTAGTCCTTTTACAAAATACACCCACAAATCTGTAACTGGCTGTATTGTAAAATAGATGGGCCATCCTAGGAGCCTTTTAAAAAAGGAGGGTCCCAGATAGGCTTAGGCTGACATTCTTTTTAAAATGTCGGGGGGGTGTTTTACAAAAAGGCTGACAACTTCCAAAAAAAATGGCAATTTTCTTTTTTGAAGCCCTACTTTCTGGCTTCCTAAACATATTAGCATGACAAAATTTGGTGGAGAAAATGAATTGAGCTAGGATGCCATCAATTTTTCTTAACACTGAACCTTTTGCGCCCAAAATAAGCGCCCAAAAAGGCGCGAGAAGGGGGCTGGACCCTGTAGGTGGACCCACAATGCGCACCCCTTGCCCAATTAGGCTGGAGAATTGATGGCAGTCCCGCTTCACCATCAATTCCGCTTTGTGGGCTGCATTTGGGGTTGCTCCCCAGCTTCCCCCTAGCTTATTTGGGGCGCTTTTATTGCAGTTTGAGTATCTATGTGTATGTTTAGAACATGGCCCACCGAAACAGAACTTCCATATTTGGCCTGCCAAGGGTTGGCTACCAATATAATCCGATTTTATTCCGCTTTTTTCGCGATTTTTCAATAGGATACCCTGGGTTCCCCTGCATTCCCCTATAGGTGTCCTAGTACATGCCAACAAATTGTGGAAGCAAATGGGGTCGGGCTGATAGCTAGTGCGATCCCCCAGATCTTGGTCAATCATCCTGGCGCTTATTTTCGGATTTTTTAGGGTTAAGCCCAAATCATGGTATTCCAGTACAACAAAAATAGCAAAAGCTTAGCTGATATCTCCATCGTATTCTATTTCAGCCCCTGAAAACCCTTATATACAAAAATTCTCGAAAGGAGGAGACATGTACAGCCTGTCAGAGCATAGAAACAGACCGGGAAGTTGTGTAACTTGTACAGAGATTCTGTTAAACCCCATGCATCTTCTCTTGTAACACTAGCACATCTTTCAACCCACTTGAGGGATTGATGTGTGTAAACTAAAATTGTAGTATATGTGTAGGGCACTCTGTGGGATGTTGTTTTACAGCTGGAATAGAATTAATACTGCCCTGTGTGTGAATAGGTGCACATGTTTTTTTACTTTTTTAAAAACCCTAAATGATACTTTCTTTTTTGGGTTTAACGGGGGCTGCAGCACCTGGGGAAGTTGTTCTAAAAGAAGCTTCAGAACTAATTCTACACATGTCCTATATGTGACATAGGATGGTGTATAGACAAACAGCCAGAAGGTATCCCTACCGCTGTAGAGAGCCCGAGGGGTAAACGCAACATTTTTCGCTTTTATGCTGGGTACCCCCTATTTTTGGGGTGTATATCAGGGTGTAGCATGTGCTGTACTCATTTGACCTAGATTAGTATTCCAGTCACTGGTATGTCAAGACACTGTCCCCAATGTGCCACCTGAAAAAAAATCCCCAAGATCCAATGTCTACCATGAATATCCTAGCATAGTTACAACGACCCCGTAGACCAATATACCGCCCTAAGGGAAGGCTGCCCAAATATTAAAAAAAATCTTTCCGCTTTTCCCCAGAATGGACAATCTATATCCCTATTTGTGTCCCATGTGTTTGGTGATAGCTTGCCAAACTTCATTTCTGTATTGAGACCCCAATGTATCGCCTGACCTATACAATGGCAGCAAGCATGAACCAACCCATTTGTAGCCCCCATTCCCCCAGGGTATATACCCCCAATGTGCTATTTGACCGCTTTTTTATTATTTATAATAGTATTTATTTTATTGTGGGCCCTGCACATCATGGACACCTTCTCAAAAAATTGCAGATCTTTGAGCTCTACAGATGTATAATTTCTATACGTAACCTACACAAAAGAATGGAGGAAAACGAAAGGGGAGAGCAGGAATAGCAGCAGAAATGGGCAGGAAAAGCGGAATATAATGCCCAGAAGCTGACCCATACAAGATCTAATCTATTTTGATAGGGAAGCAAGATCTTTGGGAAGCCTATCTGGAAAGCAGGCACCATCAGTGCCACAAAGCTTTTGATGGGGAACCGGTTTTCTGGCGCTTTTTGAGCGCTTTTTTCCGCAGCGCAATTCCATGGAGTTGCAAGGATATTGTAGAAAACTCTATTTTGCCTCATAGCTCCCTCCCATCAAATATATGATCTAGACAAACTGTTTAACTGAAAAACTGACATATAGTTTGTTTGATGGCTCTACCACCCAGAATATTTTCGGTATTTTTTGACATATGCCTATTCCCCATTCTAAATATGGGATAGTGAAACATACTGCCACTGATGATCCATAGCCCGATAAATGCAAATGCAGGCAGTTCAGAAGCGGGTTAATAGTCCCATAATACATAACAGCTACACTTGCACGCCTGTGCGACGGGTCCCTGTAAGAGGCTGCCATCTCGTGGGAAAACAGGGGTGGGGGAAGTCCTTCGACTTCGTCCCACCGTCAATAGAACAGTCCGCCGGAACTCCAGTCAGGTCGGCGGCGGGGAGACTCCCCCTCTTCCTCATCCTCACGGACCTCTTCATCACTGTAGCCTTCGCGGCGAGGGTGGCTCGATTATGCCAGATTCGCGCCGAGTTGCCCTTCGTCGGCCCACCAGGTCGACCAGTGGCTTTGCATGCGCTGGGCAGCTGAAGGGATTGAATGCGTTCTTCTGTGCATGGCCCCACTATAACGGAGCGTATCCATCTCTTGGATTTCACAAGTTTGCAAGCACGGTGCTTTGTTCGGCCAACAACGCGTCGAACCCATCCTGTTGTCCTCGTGTGTTTTCTTCCGCCAGAGCTGTCAACTCGTGCTCTATGGACTGGTATCGTAGCTCGTCCCGTTCCTCGTCAGCGGCCTTCCTCTTCACGCCTCATCGTATCACGGCTCTTTCGTACCTTTCCTCATCCTTATCTCCATTTTGCGCGCCTTAACATTCCACTTCTTCGTATTCCACTACATTGGACCCTCGTGGGGACTCGATTGATGGTCTCCTACATATCTACGTACCTCCATGGAGTGCGCTGAGGTCGAAGGAGATGGGGAGAGGTCCCATACCAGTGCCACCATAGAGCCGCAGCCAATGGTCGCATGCAGTGAACAGGCGATGGGTTGACAGGAGGACTCGCGCCTCGAGTGCGCCTCCAATTGCGGTACAATCAGATTGGGTCGGAGCTACTAGTAGTTAATCCATGGGGCGGGATGGGGAGGGATCTGTCAAGAGCTGTCGCCATGGTGGGAATTGACACGAGTTAGAGTTCATGGGGGCGTGCTCGATCGGCGCTCCCACCTGTTTGCACATCGCTTCTTTCCAGCAGGTCGTTCGGTACCGTACCGGGATTCCAGCGTACCAGGTCTGGGACGGCGAGGTGGCCTCGTCTCGGAGAGGGAATCGTGATCCATCTTGTGCAGTGACCAGCTCGTTTCGGGTTCCTGATCTTCTTTGACAGGTGACCGGTGGTGTACGGCGTTGTTGCGGCGGGAAGTGGGGGGTAAAGCGAGTGGCTTTGACGGCTTAGTAGTCGTTGAAAAAACTGTGCTTGGAGGTTCAAAAAAGTGGTAATGGACTCTCACGCTCAATGCCGATGGGAATCGGAACCTGAACCCGTTGTATTCAACGATAGCAGGTACACAGACAGTAGAGAGTAAAAGTGACTCTCTATAAGGCGGAGTTGTACCGGAATAAGTAATCCTGATTATGTTAAGTATTGATGCGTCAGGCAGCCACAGGCGCCGCCACCGACAGCAGCGGCCGGCGCCTTCAAAACCAAATGGCGGCCTCAGAGAGCACGCTAAAATATAGTAAACTAATAGAGTCCTAAACCCGGGTCCTTACACAAATAAATGTGAATCGTGTCGAGCTGCATGATACACAAACTCAGCCCATCACTAAGCTTAGTAGCCAAATAGAATATCAACTTAATAACGGGGTATAGCTATATGATAATTGCCTAAAGCAACGACAGAATTCATAATACTCATAGGAATTTTAATAATAACTACAGCTGAACAAAGCTGTACGTGTAAATTGATATCAAACAACAGAAATGAGAGATAATAGCTGGGTAATACATCAATAAAGACTATATAATGAAAATAAGATATGCTAATAAACAGATACATACTGCTAATTATTGATAGTGTAAACTAATGGCTGATGAATACAGTGAATAATAGACACAAACAAGTGGCAAAAAAATGGCAAAACATAGCAAACACAGCAAACAATTCAGAAACGATCTGAATCATTATAGCTATATTTATTAATCTTAACCAGAGGAGTTTCCATGATAGCCTAGTATCGGGAGTTTTTGTGCTTTCACAGATGCTCTTTCCTATATCTGTAAATGCAACGCTATATATAGTATATATTAAATGCTTTACAATGCCATATAGTATTAATGAGGCTATAAGTATTAAAAGGTTACTTGGGTCATCAAGTCAATACCTGAAACCTATACTGCACACATATCCATATCCACAAACTTGTGGGTTTAACCCAAATCCATGTCTATTACTAACACTTGCTATATTTAGTAATATGGCATTGTGATAAAAATACTGTATATATATTTTTTTTTATATGTAATTCACGGGCCCACAGCTATTTTTGAGTTTAAAAAGGTTTGTAAGCTATTAAATTCTAAAATGACTTAAAGCCCAGCTACGCTTACTTTTATCTGCAACTATATGTATACAAAACAAAAATTAATACTTATAAAATTTCTGCTATAATACGAACAATTAGCATTAATTTAGTAAACTATTGAATATATGCTACATTTGCAAACAAAAAGTAATGCAATTAGGCTTTAAGCGTTTGAAAAAAACAATAGCTTATAAGTTGTTAAACTGAGAGAAAATAGCCATAAGCTGTACAATCACATATTGTACAATATATATATACATATAAATTTATATCACACACTGTCATTTTGTCATATTTAGCAGGTGCTTATAGATAAATTTTGAATATATTACTTTTGAGCATAACAAAGAATGGCTTGTGAGAGCCAAAATAAAATGTCAGTGACCGTTTTGGTTATATGTACATATCAGAACCTAGATGTCATATATAAATATAACCTCACAAAATCATCTTTAGCTAATTAGCAACTACTAAATTACAGAGCATTTTTATAATTGCATTTTGTAAATTACTATACCACAAAACTAAACACAAGGGGGTTCTATTATCTCTATCATTTTAACCGCTTTCTAGCAAATACTTTTGAAAGTAATCTACATTCAGTATAGTAATTGCAAAATGTGATTGCATAAATGCTGCTCTATAGTGATAGCTTTGATTAGCTAAAGATACTCGTAAGGTTATGTTCTGTATATTGGGTAAATCTTAGTATGAAAGAATTCTACATTCCTGTTTTCATTTCTAATTTCTCACCAGCTATTTCTTTATTATATTCAATGTATCTCATGAGCACCTGCCATATACGGTAATATGATATTTATAATAAAATACTACATGTACATATTGTGTATATATGATTTACAACTTATAGCCATATCTTGAGTTTCACAAATATAGGCTATTGTTTCCTAAGTGCTTAAAAGCCTAATTGTGTTATTTTTCCTGTCTGGGACTATATACATACTTTTTATATCATTGTTTTATATATTAAAGTGATTTATCAAGACTAGTTTGTTTTCTATACCGTATAGTGAAAAAATTGCTTTATAGAAAGCAAGTTTAACAACATTTGCTCCTCATCAAAGGTAATAGTTGCTACAGCGACTGACAAAAGTATGTCACAACTTACGATATTGGAGTTCACAAACTCAAAAAATTTTTGAATAAGATATCCATAAAGAGAAGCTATTGCATAACTATAATTATAATTGTATGGAATAGCATAAAGAGGTATGTTTTTTTGCTATATACACATATACCATAAATAGTAATAGCCATTGGATAATAAGCAAATGTATTTGAATTTGCTCTTAATTAGAGATTCTTTTATTATCTAGTAAGAAAAATATTTTTGCATTTAAAAATGATATTTGAGCAATACCTTTGATATTATCCTATACTATAGATGTAGTGCATTACATAATACAGCTTACCATAGCTAGCTACATATTATAGCCACAATAATTTAGAGCTAGCAAGTTCAAAATAGAATTTCATTTGTAGCTTGCTGCACTTTACAATAGTATATCTACCCTTTTTTTACATATCCCATGTTACATTTTCTATAGCTGACAAAAATGAGATGTTATCACATACTCTATTATATCCAATATGAATTAAATAGTGTTTTACATATAGCTGTGACAGAAAAAAATCAACATTCATTCAATAATAATATCAAATATATACCATGCATGCTTTTTGTGCAATTACTTATAAATCAAGATATTTTATCAATAGTACCTAAAATGCATATCTTCTTCTTTGGTTGTGTAACAAAGAAATCTTTCATCAGTGCAGTTCTAATGTATTTGTTTATTATACCATCATAGTTGCTATATATGGTATATATGTAAATTTTGAAAATGTTGTTCATTATTATAGAATTTTACAAAAAGGACTGCTCTTCTGTAGTTGCTCATGGTGAATACCTTACAACATATTCTTTAAATGCTCAATATCCAAGTGTAACACATTTTGTCAGTCACTGTATACATAATATATATTCAAATACTGAAAACTGGTTTTTCACATTATATTATCCATGAAAACTAGAGCTCTCTGATAGCTATTTATGTGAATATTTCATAGAATATTTTAAGTAGCTCTAAGACTATGCCTCCTGCCCAGACAAATTTGCCACTAGATTGTCGGACCATTTCAAACCACATCTCTGGCCAGATTGGAGTTAGCCTCCTGGGGGCATTTCCCTGGATTTTGAGTGTTTGTTACATATTAGCCTTGCTTCAAATAGAATCTGGACCAAAGAAGGCGCCGAGCGCACAAACAGCCGATGACGGGCGGAAGAAGGCACTGATGCAGATCTGCTGGAGCTAGAGTCGGGTGTGGAGCGGGCGGTGAGTGGTGGACGAGCAGAACCAATCACCATGGAGAGCGTCGATCAGCTGTTCAACAGCTCGCCTTATCACAACATACAGTATGCGTCTTCACAGTTCGCATTGGGGGGGGGGGGGGGGGGGGGCATCCTTAGCTAACATTGCTCAGCGCACAACCAGTCTCATGTTTTACCAGCCATTCTACCCGTCGCAATCTCATCATCAGCCCGCTCCCGATCCCTCCCGCCATCCGTCTCCCGTTCCAGCCACCATTGCAGCCACCTCCTCACATGGACTTTTCAATCCAACAGCCTTCCGTTCCAGCACCCCCCCTCCTCCCCCCCCCCCCTTCTCTCCCTCTGCCGGTCAAGAGCAAACACCCTGAACCTCCGGTAGATCAGATCCAGGACGACGCACCGATTGATGAAGAGCCGTTATATGTCAATGCTAAAGCAATACTACCGTATACTCAAACGGCGTGTCGCTCGAGCACGATTTGGAGGAAGTTCACAGCAGGCTATCTAGGCAGAGGAAGGTGCGACTGCTACTTGAACTCAGACTCGTAAAAAGACTAACACAAGACTCATCGTGTAGCCGACTACTTTACTTTACGAATCGCCGACACAAGCATGCCATGAGACGTCCTCGCGGACCTGGTGGACGGTTCCTAACGGCAGAGAGAGACCTTGCGGCGCAGAAGAATGTACAAACTCATGCAGAGGATCCTTCAGTATCCTAATTCTCAAGATGGCGACGACGACGATGGTCTGGACATGACCGTTCGCGATAGGGACTCTGAGATGACTCTTGCGAGTCCAATTGGTCATTCTACTACCCACATCGCTCCAGATCCCCAGCGCAACGAGGAGCCCTCGTCACTCTCAACTCCACAATCGTCCCTCACCCATTCAACCGCTGCTGCCACACAGGCCACAAAATACATATACAGACTTCATCCAGCCACTCCCAAAGCAGGAACATCAACTGTCGCATACGTTGCAACCCCAGTCCGCTCCCCAGCACCTCACCGTACAATCGCCGTTCGACCAACATGTTCCCAATGCCCCATTCTGCAGCCACTCTCGATTTACTGAGCGCTCCTTATATGTCTCACACATCACACCCTACAACTCCAACCGCCATTTCTCCTCACAGCGCCATGTCAGAAGTTATGCCCGCTTCAGAGCGCGTTCACCCTGATCATGGCTCCCATGCTCATCACGCGCACGCCCGCACGCATGATCATCAGCGTCATATATCGACTCCGGCGAACAGTAGCACGGCTGTGGGAACAGCCCAGCCCAGCCCCTCGCCGTCTACTCCAGCCAACACCCTCAATAATGTGCGCACCTTTGCCGCCATGCAGATGCACCACGTCCCCCATCCCCACGCACACGCTCGTCACCACCACTCCTACTTGAATCGCGCTGAACATCTATACGCAAATGCGAACGCAGGTATGTGACGCATCATCATCACTATCTAATTCAACTTAATCGTACATGTAGGCACTATGAACCTCCGCTTCGACAATCAAGACCATTCCAGACGGTGAAGAATCTGTCTTGAATTTTATCTCAGACCTCTCCGCTATATTTGTTCATAGAAATCCATGTCCATCCAACTACAATGGCAAGTGAGCTGAATGTACACCTATATTATGCAATGTCAAATTGGTTCTATGTCCATTGCGTCGTCGTCTTCAAACGAGAAACTGCCCTCATTTGCGTCATCCGTAACATCCTCCACCATGCCCTGCATTGGAGTCATGTCATGGATCACTTCGCTCTGTATTGACTGCCCTCTGATCATTGACGCAAGTCAGGGGATGAGACCGGTCTAAACAAGACCAATGCTTTACTACTGTCTGCAGGCGGTGCATGCGCCTGAAAGCTAGGCGCATGGCAAGCCTGCAGTCGCTGCAGGAGTGCCGAATTGACATGTATACTAGCTGGCTCGCCGGATGGGTCAGCAGTTCCTCCGTGTCGGAGTCGTCCAGCGGTCAACAACGACAAATCCCTGTTGTGCATGAGTGAGGACGGCAGAGTCTGACATTTCTCCAAAGGCAACGTACGGTCTTTCTCAGGTTCATACCAAGACCGTGACTTCATTGTCACCAATCTGGTACCTCCGAAGGTCCTGCAGGCGATGTCGGCTCCTCAACTGAGCCAGGGCGTATGACATCTGAGGATCCGAGTGAGGAGCGTACCGATGGGATAGCAATGGCGTTCATTTCATCGTACGAGGATGTCAATGAACCAGCCCCTGGGGTAAAGCTGTTCCCGCCTAACCGTGCCCGAAAGGCAGCACTCGGGGGGTAGAGATTGTTTGGTGATTCGGGGATTTGCACTGCCCGCAGAGCGGGATCTAGAGTGAGTTGTGCGAATCCATTCTCGAGTATGTCGCATCACGGCGACGTTTTTGGTGGGAGAGAGTTGGCCTCGAAATCAGACGAGTCGTCAGAACTGTCTAATTCTCCGTCTTGCGTTTGTGTGAAGGCATGCGGAACCACGGATGGGAGGAGAGCGGATACGTCCAGGCGGCCATACTAGGTGGTTATTAGGGAGGAGGATGAACCGCGGGAGGAGACCCGCATATGTATCCGCCATCACCAACGAGCCCCAACGCGGCGAACGTTCCGGAACAGGCTCCTGAGCTTTCGCGAACATACTAGGGTTTAGAGCGAAAATCCACTTCGTTCGCTCTTTTGCACACTACACATTGACCAATGGAACATCCGTGAACAGCCGCACTCGAGATAGCATAAGGAAAATAAGTGGCATGTACAGACAGGGGTGCGATACAGGCGTAGGGAAAGCGAGAACAAGACGCAAAATCTAACCGCGCTTCTTCGAGACACCGACAGTCTTGCCGCGACGGCCTACGCCAAGTGTGTAAATCGCATACCTGAAGGCAACGACGATAGCGCTCACCAGTTGTTTTGGTGTGCTGACCCCTCACGCGGAGGCCCCAGTAGTGCCGCCCAATCCACGGTGTGCCCGGATCTTCTTCAGTCGCTCCAAATCGTCGCGAACGCTTGGTCGAGTCGACGGCGTTGGAGAGAATCTGGTCTTGTGTGTTCTTGCCATCGATCGACGATGTCTCGTTGTCTGTTCAAGAACCATGTAGGAATCTTGAACTGAGTCGGATTTTGGATGATGGTGACGAGACGCTCAAGCTCGTCAGAGTTGAGCTCACCAGCACTGCATAGCTGTCGAGTACACCAGTTCTAAGGATCCATGAGAGTCCCGCACCGCTTGTTCAGGTCGACATCGGCCTTCTTGCAGACCAAGTTGGCGTAACGACGACCGACACCCTTGATCTCAGTCAGGGCGTACATGACCTTGCGCTTGCCATCGACGTTGGTGTTCAGCAGGGACGCAGAATGTGCTGTGATACCCCCTCAGTGATCACTCATAGGAAGAACACGAGTCCCAACGTACTTGGAATTGTTGGTGTGCTTCAGGTACAACGAGAGACATGGTGGGCAGAGGTTGGACGGGGAAACCTGGGGGATCGAGAGTTTTCAGCAAGATGATTACTGGACTTCATCCAGGGATCGTCTAGTGCATCCAGCCTCCCCGCCGCCTCTTCTACCCCCAATCCGTCAATCCTTCATGACCATGACCTCTACCAGCAAACAACATAACGACGACCCGTAGTGTGCCCAAGCCAGAGAATAGCGTACTCACCGTGATCTTGAAGTTCGCCTGCCTCTGGGTGCCCTAGAAGGAGTGTGAGACGGGAATAGCGCGTTATGTAAGCAACATCGTCCACGTGTATCAAGCGCCCTACCATTCCAGAGACGTGTTTGCGACGGCTCACTCGTGGTTTGCGTGAGTTACAGCACATGTCTTTCGATATTATGTATAATCTACAGCGGTAATTGTATTGCGGGGAATAGTAGAAAAGGCTCGAATTACACCTATGCGCCCAGCTTTTTCGTTGTAGAAGCTCTCAGCAACTCTCAGCGCTTCACGGACCTTTGTGGCGTCCAGACCGACACCTTGCGCACCATCTACTTTGCCCCCAGCCTGTGTTCTTATTGTCAGGGACAGTATTACATACGCAGGTGATTTCGCCGTACCTTGCCACCGAGGACCTCAACAACAGCATTGGCCCACAACCGACCGTCGACGCCTCTCGCCTTCGCGTCATCGGCGACGAAGTTCACGTGCGCAACTTTGCCCTGTTCCGCGTCTACGCTGAAGAGATACACCGATTTGCCAGCTTCTTTGCCTGAAGAACAACGCTTTGGAGGACCTGAAGAATGAATTAGTGATGATTATAAATATCACAGACCGGATAACAATTACTTTGGCATTCCCATCGACGGTCCAGCTCAGCAAAGAAACGCTTGAGCGTTTGGCTTCTCCTGGAAGTACTGCGCGAGGCCATCCAGAGCCTAGACTCATGTCAAGATAATGAGACTAGTCTACGAGCCAAGGGACATAGGCCTTATTAGCGGCAGCCTCCTTGTCTTTCTTCTGCTTCTCAAAGGCTTTGCGAACCGAGCCCAGTCGTTCCAACAGCTGAGTCTTGAAGACAAGCGATATGTCAGCTTGATTTAGCTCCTAAGATATGGAAATAATGCATGAGCCAAAGCGACACTCGTCAAAATAATTGCTACGAACCACTTGATACGATTTCAGGCCAGCATCTTTCTCCTTGCCTTCCAGTGTCTCCAGCTGGTCGAGACGTGTCTTCAAAGAATCCGCAACTCGCCTGACCTCGGCGGCCTCGTGCCCAGTGACAGCGACGATACGCCTTATACCTTTGGCGATACCAGACTCTTCTGTAATGACGAAATCTTTTATTTCCCCGGTCTTGGTGACATGGCTAATTGGAGGTCAATCACGTATTGCCCATCAACACATTAATGGCACTTAAGTCCCACCACAGAATTCGACGCTAGTGCTACGCCATTTGGGGTTCTCGATGTCCTTGATAATTTCACCAACCTCGTACTCGAGAGTGACGACTCGCACAGGGTCAGGATAAGAACTCGCCAAAGACAGCACGCAAACCTGGAATCTTTTGTGCAGTTTTTGAGGTCGACCTCCATGCCGAAGACCCGGACGTTGCGCTTGATCCAGTCTTGACTCATAGCCTCGATTTTTGTCAAGTCTGTAGTGTTGATCTGGGATTTATGTGAAAAGTCAAATCGAAGCTTTGTGGGCGCGACTAAGGAGCCCTTTTTGGTCGATGTGGTCACCTAAGACCTCTCGCAGGCCATAGTTGAGGATATGCGTGGCGGTATGATTGTTACGGAGGGCCGAGCGACGAAGCTGGTCGAGTAGTGAGACAAATGATACTCAACCCTCGTAAACCGCGTACCTCGTCGTAGGAAGAGACAACTTCATCGCCGACAGATAGCGTTCCGTACTTGAGCTGACCGATATGCAATACATATCCATTGTAGACCTGTACATCGCTGACTCTCGAACTCAGCAACACCGTCAATGACGATGCTACCTGTGTCGTGTTCTTGGCCGCCGGACTCGGCGTAGAAACTGGTTCGATCGAGAAGCAGTCCAAACGTTGATCCTTCCGGGATCTGTTCCGTAGTATTTGAGAATGATTTTGTTGAAGTAGAGCGCCACGACTCTCGAATCGATGCTCCCTCGCACTAAAAACTGGTGAGGCGCAACGCGAGGAAGCAACACCGGTACGCACGGAACTTCGCCGAATCGTCTGTCTTTGGTACTGTAGTATTCTTCTCCAATGCTTGCGATGTCATGAACATCCAACTTTACGGTCTCCTTGCTAGCCTTTTTCACGGCCTTGCTAGCCTCTTTGGACTGGGCCTGAGCGACCTCGAATTCCTCACTCATCGACGGTTAAAGCCGAGCTCGTCAGTCCATGAGCCGAGTAAGGTCTACGGGGAAGCCGTAAGTGTCGTAGAGGCGCCATAACGTCTTTTCCAGACAGCTTCTTTTCGCCGCGCTCCTTGGTCTTGGCGACGTATTGATCGAACAACTTCTCGCCTCTGTCGAGGGTTCTTGAGAACGACTCTTCCTCCTCATCCAGGATCTCTTGACTTCTTCGGTACGCTTGGTGATCTCTGGGAAGACTCCGCCCTACACCAACGTCAATGTCTGCACGGGACAGCCGAGACCTGGCGCACCATTTGTTCCACTACAGCGGGCATAAGAGACGAGAAGAAGGAGCCGATGTTGACCCCCAGCTTCTTTCTTGCGTATCTTGAACCACGGGCGCAGAATGCGGCGAAGGACATAACCACGGCCGACGTTGTTCGGCACACCGCCCGTCGCTGATAGCGAATGTCAAGGTCCGAACATGGTCGGCCACAACACGGTAGGCAGTGTCAATGCCGTCAACGTCTTCTGCGCCAAATTTCCCCTCATACGCCCGGACACCAGTCAGCTCAGGCTCTTGTATCCGGTTGAAGATATGCTGGAAGACATCCGTTGTCGTAGTTTGAAACGTTTGCCCTGCACTGCACAGACGATGCGCTCAAAGCTCCATACCAGTATCGACGTGCTTAGCGGGGAGGGATCGAAGCGAACTGTCCTCTTCGCGATTAAACTGCATATAAGAGACGTTGTTCCAGATCTCTACGACAAGCGGGTCGTCCTGGTTGACAAGATGGGCGGCATTCCGCCCGCCCACCAAAATCGTAGTGGATTTCGCTATTAAGTATGAGGCAAGGACAATCCCATTGACGAAGGCTCACGTACCTACAAGGACCACACGGTCCTGTCGCGCCCATTTCTGCGAAAAATCAGTATAATATCGGGAAATGAAATTCGATTCTACACACCCCAGAAATTATATCTTTCGCATTCCCGGGAATAATATGGTCTTCCGCAACACCTTGGTCAAGCCATAGCTTGACGTGCTTCAAGATCTGGCTCCAGCCCCGTCTTGGGGATCACCCTCAAAGTATGTCACGTAGAGACGATCCTTGGGTAGTTTGTAGACGTCGGTAAGAAGTGCCCACGAGAACTCGATCGCTTCTTTCTATCAATAGTTAGACATATCAGGCCTTGATCTATACCAAGATACTTATCGACATACCTTAAAGTAATCACCGAAAGACCAGTTTCCTAGCATCTCCGAAAAATGTGTGATGATATGAGTCCTTTCCAACATCCTCAAGGTCTAGGGATGCATGCTGGGTATTTAAACTGTGTCTGGACGCGAGTGTGCGCACCGTTATGCTTTCCACCAGCACGGATGCATTTCTGGCTGTTAAATGCACGCTTCAGCTTCGCGAGTTCGGAGTGAGGGGTCCACGTTGCCAAGGAATATGGGCTTGAACTATGACAGAATTGAGCCCGTCGAAGGAATCGATTCCGATAGAAATATACTTGGTTTCATCCCGGCATTGGCGAAGAGAAGTGTGGGGTCCTCATAGGGTATAGTAGACGAAGACGGAACGAAAGTATGCTGTCTGTCGCGGAAGAAGTTAAAGAATTCCTCGCGAACTTTGGCAGAGGACACACGAGCTGGTCATTCTGGCAGAGCGATGTGGTGGATAAGGAGCAAGTCGAAGTGTCCCCGATAGAATCGACGCTCTACAGAATCGCATGCGAGTCAGATGCAAGATCGCCGGGCTCCCTTAGGAGGTCCACGTGGTATACGCGCCCCATAAACCTGCTCCGTTGGTCCAAGTCTTCTGGGCGTTTGTGCCAGGTTCATACGAAGACGACCACAGCATCACACCGTCATGAATCGAAACTGTTCGTTCACCTCTCAAAGTTTTTCTTTGCATACAGTGCTTACGCGCTATGTGACTTCTGCAGGAAATCATTGAAAGTTGTCGACCTCAAGGACATCCTCGCAAAAGCCGAGGTTGCCATCCAAGTGCAAAGCCAACAAACCCGACCTCATAGCCAAAATTCTCGCGTCGCCGGAAGCTCTCAAAGTATAACGAGCAACAACTATGAAACTCAGCGACCCCGGGGTCAGCAGCGCTGAAATAACGCGTCAGAATCATCACGGTCCCGGTAAGTACACTGAAGCCAGCAAGTACAGCACAGGTGAGTGACGTTCATACTCCAATCGACGTTATTTTCACGCCATCTCTGAAGGCCAGTGCTGAGCAGACTCTGTACGTATCCACCCTCCACGTGCAAATATACTCTATTGACGAATACTCGTAGCGCACAAGCAGACCCTTCTGAAACTGAAACTGTTAGCACATCAGAACCTGCGCAGCCCGTGGCGTCCACCTCCGCACCCGCTGCTACCTCAACCCCTGAAATAGTATGTCCGATTATTCTTTCACTCGCTTCTTACCAATACAATATTTCCAGAAGACTACGCCTGCGGCTGCATCCACCACGGCCGATGAAGACGAAGAGCTCAAAAAGCGCAGAGCCCGTGCTGAGAGATTCGGTATCCCCTTGGTAGAGCCTTCCAAGCCCAAAGAGCCGAAGCCTACCCAACCAAAGAAGGCCGCTCGTGCTCCCGCTTCATCCGAGGTACAATTTCAGTGGTGCCACTCCGATCACTCCTGACAATGAGATTTATTGTAGGATGCACACGCTTCTCGAAAAGCGCGCAAAGCGGTTTGGCCTTTCGAACAAAGCTGCGGCATCCACCGCACCCGAGGCCCAGCCCAATAAAGGTGGCAAAAGCAAGGGAAACAAGCGACCAGCACCTGCCACTGAGACCGTTGATGCCGAAGAGCTTGAGAGACGAAGGAAGAGGGCCGAGCGTTTTGGTACCGGTAAACCGGCTGCCACAGTCAAAGCCTAGGCGATAACGCCCAGATTCCTAGCGCCATTTGTCTCCTTCTATCGCTGGACCCTTGTTCTCTTTTCACCTCTTACCTCTCGCTTACCGACGTGCCATGCTCTACACTCATCTGGACTGCAAATCAAGTTCAGCTGCGTGACTATTCTATGTTTACGTGGTCAAATGCTCCGGATCCATCCCTGCTTTGAAACGATTGCCCGCTTTCAAAGCCGCATGTACAGCATGTGGGTCTTTCATCCGATGACGTCCGCTCCTCGCATGTAGATGTGTATCCTATACCTGTTTGTTTCTGCGTATGAAGCGCAACGGCGGTGACCAGCGGGGTCCAGGGCTAGCATCCACCGGGTGCGGTTTCACACACCATGCCTGCCGTCGGCGATTAGTTGCAAAACGCATGCCCTCTACCCAACTCAAATGCGAAGGGCCTCCCTCCCATTGCTCATATGGCCATCGTCATTCTGACGGAGCGTGACGGCGCAGCAAGAACGCAGGGTACAGGGTTAGAGCAACATCTGGTGCAGTTTAAAAGGTACAAGGCATCTCGAATCAAGTCCTACCACCCCTGCTGCTAGCTTAGAGTTCGTGCGCCATGTTCAACGGTAAAAGCGAGCAGAGTCCGACAATGGCTGGGCGGGATATGGCGGCCCTTGGCCTTATACTATCTTGGAGGAGCCAGACCTTTCCTACCACACCGAACGCCTTTCAGGACACCGCACGCTAGGTGAAGTTGATGCGGTTAGCTTTCAGTCATATCCGGAAGTTGGCTACAATCAAGATAGGTATGTTGTGGAGGATTGGTCCGCCAGGTCACGGTCAGATTTGGAGATTTATCGGCGTGTTTGATGGTACGAATGCCCGTCATACTTCCTAATGGTCCACCTGGGCTCACACTCTGTACGAAAGGTCACTCCGGCCACAATACAGTCAATTACACTGTGGAGAAATTGCCTGGATTCATCAAGCGTAACCTTCTTGCCAAAGTAGAGGGACAAGTTCCCTATGGCCCTACAGATATTTCGGACGTGTTAAAGGGATCGATATCCTCCTTCGACGACGAAATAACACATGGACTCCTCAGTCTCTTTCCAGGAGGTGTCAAAGCCATCGAAGAAATGACAGACGATGAGCTCCGAGCCATTGTGACCATCGACGGAAAGCCTCATCCAAATATCGTCCCCGCTATGAGCCCCTGGTACCACTGTTTTGATCGCGTTGATAGACCCAGAGCGCAACTTGCATGTGGCCAGTCTCGGGGACTGCCAAGCAGGCAAGTAACTTGCTCAGAGTAAATTCGACGTGATTCCAATATTTTACAGTGCTCGGCCGCAAAGATCGTCATGATCAGTGGTCCGCTACGATTCTTAGTGCGAACCCATAACGGTCAAGATACAGCCGAGGCCCAGCGAATCAAAGATGAGCACCCGGGAGAGGCAGAGTCTGTCCTGAAGGGTCGTGTGTGCTGCTGGGAGCGATAGCGGTAGCACGGTGACGAGAGGTGCGGCCCGTTCGCAACGTGAGATAAAGATCGCCTTGCTGACTTTACCCATAGCCATCGGTGACCATGCATTCAAGATGCATCCTGTGATTTCCAAGTCGCGTCTTCCATGTCGCAGACCCTCCCGCCCACATCTTGACACGACTCAATGTCTTCCTCCCGCGTTTTGCGCACCCCCGCCCTATCTGTCAGGCGTCCCCGAGGTTCAGCATGTTTTTCTCGGTGACACAGCACGGGATGATACAGTTCTCATAATGGCCTCGGATGGACCTGATCGACGTATACAAAGCCCATGACACACCGCTTAAGGAGGTTGTCCCGCGGTGGGTGGAGATTGCGTCGAAAAGCATGACAGATAAACCTGCGCTGCGGGTTCTGCGAGACGGGCTCTCGGGGCGATGACGTGCAGCAGGTGTCCTTTCTGGTTGACTGCAGAGATGGACACGGCTTGGGTAGATGACACGACTGTTCTTGTAACTCGAGTCTAGTCAGCAATTGATGCGCCCCCTGCGGTACCGCAGCGCATCAAAGTCCGGATCAATCCATCATCAGTCAGCTGGGGCGGAGAATCCGAGTTACATTTCTGCAAGACCCGTGCTATCTTTTCCTCTTCTCTTTCACCACCACATACACTCGCCACATCACCACCCCCAGCATGTCGCTCGTGGCTGCAGAGTCTGCCGAGTACTCCAACCATGGTCTCTTCACTTGTCTGTCGTGTTCCATTGCGTTCCACTCAGCCGATGATCAAAGTAAATCGAAAGCCATGCAAGTAGATGAATCTTGCACTGACGAGACGTACCACTTTACAGGGGAACACTATCGCTCTGACCACCATAGATATAACATGAAACGTCGTGTTGCTGGTCTGCCCCCCGTCAGTGCAGATGGAAACTTTCGACCAAAAGGTTCTCGAGAGGAGGGCTGAAACTGCCATCATGGCGTCCCCTAAAGGCTCTTCATGCGATCTTTGCGGGTGTGTGACTTTCTCAGCAATAGCCGCCAATTCACTCATTGTTTCCTTGCTAGCAAATCGTACACTACCGAAGGTGCATATCGATCCCACATGATGTCCAAGAAGCACAAGGAGAACGAAACCAAGGCTGCTCAGCGGGCATTACGACCCCCCACACCCCCTACAGAAGAACCGATTGTGGTTGACGACCTTACTACGAACGCCGCTCCGGACGGAAGCAGAGCCTGTCCTCGAGACCATCACAGAAAAAATCTCTTCCGTTACCCTCACGGTGGATGCGCGGACGCCCCAGAAGACGAGGTCAACCGCACCATCGAGGAGAAAATTGCCGCTGCTCGCCTGCGCTTGCAGCCCAGCCAGTGCTTGTTCTGTCCTGAGTCCTCCACGTCCTTGGACACCAATCTTACCCACATGTCCCTCGCCCACTCGTTCTTCGTACCTGATGCAGAATATCTCATCGACCTCACGGGCCTCATAACGTATCTGGGCGAAAAGATTGCGGTTGGAAACGTCTGTGTCTACTGCAATGGCAAGGGTCGAGAGTTCCGGACACTGGACGCTGTCCGCAAGCACATGATTGATAAAGGTCACTGCAAACTCGCCTACGACTCCGAGACGGATCGCATGGAGTTTTCCGACTTCTATGACTTTTCTTCATCGTACCCTGATGCCGCAAAAACGAAGAAGAAGACAAAGAAATCTGGACGGGGGTCAAGATTGAAGACCAGGCAGACGCCGAATGGGAGGATATCGACGAGGATGACGATGCAGAGGTGGACGAGGTCGTAGAGGATGACATGTCGGTTGATGAAGACCACTCAGAAGACGATGAAGACGCTCTCGACAATCAGGTCACCTACGGTGATTCGCTTCGCTCTACGAGCTCTCGTTCTTCCGTCGGGCGCACGGATAGGCCACCGTAGCATGAAGCGGTACTACGCGCAATCTTTCCGTCCCGTCCATACCAAACCGGAAGACCCCGACTCGGGTCGCGCGCTCCCTCGTTCGCAAGCTCATTGGGGATAAAAACTCTGCCCTTGTTCCTAACGAAAGGTGGCTTCGGTGCGTTTGGTGCCGGTACGGAAGTCGTCAAAGCTCGTAACCGTGGCGAGGCGCGTGAGGCCGGCAGGCACGTTAGGGAATTCCGGGACCAGCAGAGAAGGGAGCACTTCAAGACCAAGGTTGGGTTCATACATAACAACCAGAAGCACTTCCGGGACCCATTGCTCCAGGCAAGTACTCCCCTCTCACCTGCTGAATACAAAGCTTACCTCATCTACCTCGCAGTGATTATTTCCTGTCGCATGCTTCAAACTGCATATACTTTTCCATACATGATTAACAATAAAGAATGTAGTAACCTAACGAAGCGGGGTCATGGAAAATATGTACGAAGTAGAGAATGTTCTGAAGGTCGATCTTGTACATGACGGTGGTACCACGGGAAACCGCAACAGCATAAAATGCAGACGAGAAAATATGAAAAAGGATCCAATGTACGCTAAGACAACCACAGACCGATGCTAATAACAATACGCCGCAGGGACAACACCCTCTTTCCCCGTCCGGGTATCACGCGCGTACCACCACCTGTATGTATACAATTAGCCGAGGATGGACCATTTGTGAACTAGAACTTACGCCGTATCTCCATCATCGAGAATTTCTATTTCCTGACCAGCAGTCATTGGTAGCTCTCCGTCACCCTTCCCGTCGAAGGAGTATCGCGCGCGGGCAGCCCGGCTGGCTTCTTCGCCTGCTAGAAGCCCACCTATCGCCTCACTTGGTGTTTCCGCACGAGCAAAATTGCTTGCGTCAGGGCCGAATGGGTCTGAAGATGTTCCAACAGCGGCGACTTTCTCTTCATTGTCGTGCGCTGCGAAGGGACTCTGGCCAATGATAGTGTGGTACGCGTGGGCGGCATTGATGTGTTCAAGTAACGACGAGGGTCGGTGTGTTGTTTGATCGTCATCATCATCGAACTCTGTGGCGTCGAACTTGTCGAGCCTCTCGTCTTTGCGCGAAAACAATGCCCATAGGATCCCGATCAGCGAGAGCAGGAACACGACACCAGCAGCAATGGCGATCGAAATGAGGATGACGATGCCAGTCGCAAGGAAGTCTAGAGTGATTGTGAGTCCTGCCCCCATGAAATAAGATCGAATGAATACTTACGACGTTTGCGTAAAGTCGATCGATGAGAACGAATGGATCAGAGACGCAACGATGCCTGGATCACCGGACTCGCTAGAGGAGACGATGTAAGGGATAACCTGCTCTCCATCGAATAGGGCAGAGGACGCATTTCCGAAACGCGAATCGCGAGAGCGAGCCGGAAATCCAGAGCATACGATCAGATTGGACTATGTCATTTGACGAGTGGGTATCTTGCAAAGGAACCATGATGAGTTGGGTGAAGTCGGTGCCCGCCTCAAAGCCGGAGCCTGTAATATTTATGACATTAAATCGTGGACGCAGAAGGTACCGCCAAGCTTGTCTTACCAACGTTGGGCCCAGGATCTCCCATTCCAAAAGTAGAGGAAAGAGGTTTTCCCGTCGGTAGACCGTGAACATAGATGGGTAAGCACCTAGGCGAAAGACGCCACAGAACAACTTACTGCCCAGCAGCAAAAATGCTACTAGAGTTGCCATCATTCACTTCCAACGCGGTTACCGGACAGGTAGGTCTGTCGAGGAACCGACGGAGGCCCAAGTGCTGTTGGCAATAGTAAATTCTGCGACATTTGCACCCGTCCCGTCAGCGAGCGCGAGAGAGCCCGCCACGACGCCCCCACAACATCTCTTTTATCCTGTGCCAACATCTGTCAGTTGAGATACATTGGCTTCGAACGGAAACACCCACTCCAGCATAGGCAACCGCAGCAGCCTCGCCCTGTACGCCATTCCCAAGCGCCGTGAAGCTCTTGGTTTGTGTGTTGTACGAGCACACCGCGCGACATGGTGTGTTACCTACCTGCGCACAAAGCTGCCGGCCACTATGAGTGTGTTTCGACTGACTGAGCGACTCGGTTGATTGAGCGCACGACAACGTCCCCAGATGAGCTAGAGAAGGCTTGGGAACCGACGGTATCCCACCGTTCACGCTCCAGGTCGTATACCGCTAAACCGATGAAGGGCGTGCCCTGAGACAGTGAAAGTTCCTCCTATATATAGCTCATTTCCGAACACTAGGAGAGAGCGAATAGATCCGTTAACGGTGTTGCCTTGAAGCGCAGTCACAGTGGCAAGCTTTAGGATCATAGACGGCCAAGTTCTGAGAACTTGAGACCCCGGAGGACGTAGTGAATGAGAAGTTGCCACCAAGAATAATGACTTCATCGGAGGAGGTGCTGTTGGTCCAGAATGCACCAGCAAGAACACAGCGGGTGCACTTGTGGGCGCGACAGACGGAAGAGGAGCGAGCGTGGCCGATGTCGTAGACTGTCTCCTGAAGAGCCCAGTGATGTGGGGGATCCAGGCGATAGCCGAAGACGAGTGGGTCGCACTGCGGGTATGCCGCCTCGCTTTCGCCGAAGCTGCAGTGGTGCCGTTGATAGACACAGGGCTTTGCAGCTGGATATTGAGTGGTGTTACTTCAGGAGTACCGTTGTTACTGTTGGCGGCGTTCTGCAGCATCACAAAGCCAGACGCCGCACGAACGCGAGTGATGCGTCAACGTTACCCGCGAGGATCTGGCCTTGCGTTCGGCCCTTCGTCGGCGTCGTACCGTTCCCGACAAACGTCATTTTCCCTACCAAGAACCCTCCCGGG
The DNA here is from genome assembly GCA_035772785.1 of Phlebiopsis flavidoalba. Taxonomy (NCBI): domain Eukaryota; kingdom Fungi; phylum Basidiomycota; class Agaricomycetes; order Polyporales; family Phanerochaetaceae; genus Phlebiopsis; species Phlebiopsis flavidoalba. The sequence goes on from JAOCPU010000060.1 coordinate 25,888, forward strand.
TTCACCCACTCCTCACTTGTCAGATTCCATGCTGCGAACCCATCGGCTCGGCTTCCATCCACAGCACTAGTGAAAGTTGCCGGCAATCAGCAATAACCCGTTCGCGTCTACTACCAAGGATGAAACCGGACCGTTGAGCCCGGCTTGAAGTGAGACCCATTGGTTTGCTTGTGTGTCGTAGGCGGCGACGTTGTTGACTTTTTGCCAGACCCGGACGACGAGGAAGTGTCGGTGAAAGAGCCGCCGACGAAAGCTTCGAACCCACTGAGGATCAGGGAGGGTCACGTCGGCCGTTAAGCCCGTTATTGGGCAACGAAGCTAATTGGCCACTTCTGAATGAGACAACGTTGGACGAACCGGAAGCTGGTCCAGAGGAGAGGGTGAAATGGCCTGCAAGGTATATTGCGCCGGATGAATCCTGGACGACGGATGAAACAAGTTCCTGGGTGGACCGGGCATTGCTCGACCCGATAGCGTCGAATAATTGGAAGCCAATATTGTCAAGCGGGTGTCAAGGACGAGTTCGAGATGGCGGAGCTTGCGTTACCGGTCGCCCCACCGTTGAGGGGCCATTCTAGGAATCCAAATCCGGTTGCAACTCCGGCCGCAGTACCGTTCGAACCTGTTCCTGTCGAAGTGACTGTCCCTGTCACGTTCGGGCATTCTTCAACACAAGCTGCACACGATCCGCTACAAGTTCGTATTGTCCACCCTGGCCCTGACCAGCGGGCGAGTCTGCTAGCGCCATCGTGATGGTCATCGAGAAGCTCTCCGAAGTAGGAACGACGGGGCCGGAATAGATGAGAACGCTCTCGTCGGCAGTGTTTCTGCTGAGATACCGTTTTGCACAGTGGGCGACAAACCTCCGCCTGGGAAGACCGTCACTTTGACAGACGTCCTAAGTGCACAGTCTTGGAAGTTGGGTGCACCCAGGAACGAGCAAGTTGACATCGTATTCACCCGACGCGGAAAAACATACGGCATCCAAGTGAATGTTGGTCCCTGGGAAGAGGCGGTAGACCAACTTCGACATCCGATACCAATACGGCTTGAATTGTTCCGGGAATGGTAGTGTCGGCGTTCTTCTGCACCCAGTTGCCCGTGCGTGTGGCGTTTGAAACGGACTCGGTGCAAAACATGATTGGCCATTCTCACTGTCGATAGCGGACGCAAATGCGCCTGAGGAAAGAAGTTGGAGGAGGTGAAGACCAGGGCCTGCACCCTGCCATTCAGACAGAGTAAGGAGGAATCCAGTGATGTTAAGGGAGGGGTCGGTGAAGAGGAAATCCTGGTAGGGTATCGACGAGTCGGTGAGCAGAGGGCAAGGATCTGTGCAGGTTTGGTTCTTGCCCGTTGTCGGATCAAGGAACTGCAGTTCACGAACTGCATTGTCCGGAATGGTAGTCACGGCTAGAAAGTTTCTAGTTCGTCGAAGAGGCTCAAGAGACGTAACGATTTTACATACCTAAACCCTGTGGTTCCGCGTCCTTCCAAGAATGTGTTGCCAATGCGGATACCATTCGCATTTGAGAAACGCGAATTTACGGACCGTGACCACAGCCTTGGTACCATCTTGACTGAACCAAGTGTCGCCGGGACCGTCTGCTCCCGCCGGACAGAGTATGTTTGTGACGTTCCCGAACCCAGCCTCGGTGCTTGAGGTTGATGCAGAAATGTCTGTTGGGTCCAGGGGAACAGGAACTAGAGAAGAGGAGAATGGGGTAGCACCTGCGGAGAACGGAAACGTTCGGGTTATTCGTGTTGTTGAGGACGATCGTGCCGTTGCCAAAGGCAGTCAGGAAGGAGCCCGAGAACAAGAGGCTAGACTGGGAGGCGTTGGTCGTTATGGACAAGACATCGCCTGAGAGTCCTCCAAACGGTGGTGCGGACCACGACTGGGATTGGCGTGTTCCAGACAGCAACAGCGGAGGCGGGGGAACTAAAGTGACCTCCGACCCAGACGTTGTTCTGCGTGCTGTCGCAATATATAGCGTTGACTACTCCATTAGGGCCACTTGAGCCGAGCGCCGAGAACGAGTTGGAGGAGGAGTGTAAGAGGCGACGTTGGCAGCAGAGGTATCTCCAATGGAGGAGAAACTGCCAGCAATGTAGTAGTTATCTCCCAAAGCGCAGCCGGTGAGGATGGATCCGCCTTGATTCGTAGAGGCAAGACGCGTAAGGGAGTTGTCATTATTTCTTGAAAGGAGTGACGAGGTGGAAGGATCGAATTGAAGAGAAGAGGAGGAAGAGTTCGCAAACAAGTCGAGACCAGCAAATGCACCTGCGAGGCCGACCTTGCCCATGCGGTCAAAGTCGACAAGGGGAAGGCTCGCCAACGCGAGAGAAGGACATAGCAGCAAGAGAAGTGGAGGTATGTTGCGGGTCATTGGCCCTGCATAAACCAGCTGTCGGAGGGTGTGAGGGGTATCTAGGAGTGACCAACGTCGTCGTCGCACGCGCGTAAAACAGATTCCAACACGCGACAACCGCATCCATCTAGGCGCTTACTCAAAGGAGCTGGCCGACTCCAGGTCAAAATCTGCGCGCACGACATATACTTGTACCCTCTTGTTAACCGATTCCTCCAGGGGAATCGGGACCAAACTCGACACGGAACGGAGGTCAAGGCGCGCGTCGGTTAGAAGGTTCCTCACCAATGCTGAGGTCAATGTATGAATGCATCGAGTGGTCTTAGGTCGTAATGTGCGACTAGTAGTTACGTTTCTGTGGCTCTTGAAAGCCTATTCCCCGGTAGGCAGCATGCAGTGTTTAGTTTACTGTTTACAAAATGTCTATACTGTTGACTGACTGCATACAAATGTTTTGTAAAGAGAAACCAAACAGCTAGGGTGTGTTGCTAGCAGCTAGTTGCACTTGCAACTTGCAATTCAATTCAAGACTAGGTTGGTATCGAGTGCAAAAAGTGGCCACGCCAGAGCGCTGGGTGCCGCTGCATTAAGGGGGAATCGAACCCCCGGCGGGTCGATGGCAACGACCCAGGTTACCACTACCCCCATTAATGCTTGATGGGTCGAGGTTTCCGACGGTCCATGACTATGTACACCAAGCCCATAAGAACACTTCACAAATTCTACAAACCGTAAAACAATGCTGCATACATGACGTTGCTGCTCCAAATTCATTGAGAGCAACCGCCAAAAAACCCTTGCAATTATACAAAGAGCTGCAGATTGAAACTACATAACCCCGCCCAGCCTCATCAGGTTTGAGTATTGGATACCGAAGGGGTAGAGTCTCTGCTTGAGACGGCGACTTGACGTTGAAAACCATGAATATCTCATGGATAGTAATGAGCGGCAGGAGAATGTGCAAGACAGACAGTGGCATTGTCCAGACGGTTGCATGGAATGAAAGTTCTAGATACGGTCTGTCTTGACTACTAGATCACTGAGGTCAGCAGTCTGTCCAACGGGCTGCAGGTGTGCTGAGCGCTGCTCAAAGGACCTTGAGGATTTGTATTAGATATATTATGCCTCACTTCCATACGGAGTGGTACGCACTGAGGGAACCGATATCTATGCACAGGTGGTTTCTTCGCATCCACGATTGTCAACACCTCCATCTGTCCCTCCGTAGACATTACAAGGTGGGACAGGTTGATCTTGTTCCACACTTCGCTCGACGTATTGTAGTGTGACATCCGTCTGTGAGGTAGGTGCCTTCGCCTGCACTAGGCGCATATTTGTACCAGCCCACGGCGGCGAGACCAGCAACTGCCCACCCAAGCCAGACCTTGTTCAAGAAGTCTAAGCAGGGAAATGAGCGTGTGCATGAGCATCAAGCTAGGGCATCGTAGTATCCGAAACAGCGCACCCTCCTTGGGATAAACAGTGTTGTCTTCGTGGTGGTGATGGTCGTGGTGCTCATCGTGAGAGGAGGAAGCATGCCGTCTATGGGCAGCGCGGCGAGTATAGCCTGCTTAGGGCGAACAGCAGCTGCCCGGAGGAGAGACATTGCTGAGACGAACGATGTGGGTGAATGTGTTCACTTGTACGCCGACGCGACCCCCGCCATGTTCCCCCGAGAGGTGCTTACATAATCTGCCCTATGGTGGGAGACGCCTTCGCTTCACGCTCGTTTGCAGCGACCCACCACTAGTTCGTTTCTGGAGACCTCCTTCGTTCCGACGCCGATTCTTGTCTTTCAATCTTCGCCTATTCTAAATTTGACTAGTATTCTTCGAAGCTGGGCTTCTAGTGGTTGCTGTTCAGTCGTCCAGGCGGGACGTATAGGCTCTTATACCCATCGTTCACCAGTATCCGCCTACCCTACCGTCCTTGGAACATTTGCGAACATACAACTATCTCAAGACATATACCCCAACTACACCCTCTATACCCACTTCAATGGCTTCTGCGACTACCCCTCTACCTCTACTACCCACTGCACTTGCCCCGCTCTCCTTTACTCTCTGGCTCGCTAGCTGCGGATTTTACTGCCACCATCATAGCCCAAGGCATCTGTAGTCACTCTTCCCATAATCTCTTTCTCGCCCGTCCAGCCCCGGCCACCTCGCCTCGCATTACCTCATCTGTGCGCAACCCCGCTCCAAAAACAAGCCACTCCCCAACCTTCCCATTCCGCACGCGTCAAATCATTACGCTGCTGGACTTGTTAGAGAAGATGGATAATGATGTAACGAAGGAGGTGCAGCGCGTTTGCGAAAATGTCAGGAGGCTCGTGCCCGAAGTGCGCGCGTACAAAGAGGCCCGCGAACGGGATCGAGACAGGCGTTGGGCGGATATTGCACAGAGAAAGGAGAAGGAGAGGAGAGAGACAAAGGGCCCCGATGACGAGTTCTGGCTGAATGCATAACATACAGTTGGCTGTATTCTGCGACGCTCAGAGACGCATTCCCGTCGTACATGAATGTATCTTGGTTGCCCACATCTCGCGTGGTCAATGAATCATCATTCCTTCAGAACTGGCCTCCACCTCGTTGCCAAACCTGGCCAAAACGGTATGTCTCGGTTCTCCCGTGGAACTCTGAGTGGCTCGCGGCTCGACGAAGTCCTGGCAGCACGGGGATTGAGTTCACCCAAGCCGAGTTCCAGCCAGCCAGTTCAGATCCAGCGATATATATACGGCACTGTCCTTTAGGATCTGCTGACATCTCGCTTGTTGCACTCTCCCCACCCCTCACCATCTGCCCCCCCCCCCCCCCCCACCCTTCCCTGTCCTCCTAACGCTACACACAACTTTATACTCAACCACATGGGTATTTCTTCCTTGTTGCTCACCACATCGCGCGTCCCAGTTGCTCATTGCTTCCATAGCTGACACAGCTCCGGACGCCACGAGGCCAACCGCTCAACGCAAGATGTCCATCGACCCTGAGACAGCCAAGCTCCTGGAGAAGCGCATCACCCAACGACCGGATAAACAGGACTTGTTGAGCGCAACATTCTCAAGGGTACGATCATGGGTCTCGGAATGCCCTCACAACGTTGTCGTAACGTTATCATTAGACGACAAAGTCGCGCCGCCGTCTCTACAGGCCGCTCGAGACAAGCTCCAAAGATCCCAACTCGAGGTATGCCATTCGCGCAGGGCAAGGCGGCATGTACTAACCTAAAAGCGCAGGATAAACTTGAGCATGCGCTTCTTCAGCGCCCCAAGCGCGAGGAGCTTGAACGAGAGGGCATCCTGAGTGAGTAGAACGAAGCTGCTCCAGCGTCATGGTCTGACGGGATAAACTTTTGTAGAGCCGGACTTCGTCTGGTTCAAACTGCTTGCTTCTGCGTGATTGGGCACATCGCCAATGAATAAAGTTATGATGTACTCGAACCCTGCTCCTGAGTAGTGGGCTGGTGTGTCTCGAATGTAAATGAATGTATATCTATAAACGCCTTGAGAAGGACGATACCCAGCTTGGTGGATTGGACATACCTATAGTCTGTATGGGTGTCGTGATCACTTCAATCTTGGTTGCCTCGATGGCGGATCCTCTCCCTCATCTCCTGCGCCGCGCGCTTTGTCCCTGCGCTCCCAGCCCATCCCCGGCTTCGGAGCCATTTTGACAAGACGTGGGGTGACAGCGGCAGTGACACCTACTCGTACAGGAAGGAAGAGCGTCTTGGTGGACAGTGTACGCAAGGATAACCATGGCCCAGATGCCTTCTGAACCTCCGCTGTGCCCACGAGCGGCGTTGTCCATATCCTCCCGGCCTGGTTCAACCGGTCGTGATGGCAGGAAACCGCTGAAAGCTTCCTTGACGGCGAGGCGGCGACGCTGGGAGACGTGGTCTGCGCCAAAGACGTTGACGCAGCAGCAAACGCGACGGCAAAGTCTACAACCCCGATGAGGAGGTACACGCCGAGGGCATACCAGCCATACGACTTGATGAGATGTTTTAGACGTTGAGAGAAGCTAGGGTTTTGGTGGTAGCTGCGAGCCCTCATCTGACGGCGACGGTGGTGGCGAAGAGAGGCGGACAGGGCTGTGGTGTACAAAGCGTGCGCCTGGTCTTGTGAGGGATATGCGCGGCTCTTGGCCCACGGCCAGGCGGGTCACGGGAGGAGTGGTCGTGAGACGCGTGGTGCCAGCGCGCGCAAGACAGGAATACGGAGGATGACGTTGCGGACCATGGGCGACGACGTCGAGGTGGCAAGCGGTGAAGAAGAGTTCAGCGCGCAAGGCGTTTGAAACTGCTCGACGAGTGACGAACGCGTCGAAGCGGCAGCGAGATGGCGCCTCGGCAACGGCCGTCAGCGACTTTTAGAATTGATGTAGTCGAAATGGCAAGCCATCTCTCCTCATCTCCTCCCCCTTTCATGCATCCCCACAACCCCCACTTCATCCCTACAAAGAGTCGCTGCGATAGCATCATCAAAACTCCGGCTTGCACACGCATGGACACCCCACCCGAAAACGACGCCTACGGCCCTTCGAGAGGTCCAGAGAAATTGCTCGAGATTTGGTTCGCGCCGTCGCCCGACCAGCTTTCCAGACACATCTCCCTCCCGAAAGTGGCAAATGTGGCCTTAGGATAGGTGCCAAAGGCTGTCTGGAGGAAATGCTTGACATTGTTCAAATGCAAGTATCCTCTCTTACGTGGAGGGCGACGGGAGACAAGAAATTTTAGTTTTGGGGGGGGCCTATCTATTGAGGTTAGTCGCATTCCAACAATCATAGCATGTGGGAAGTTTTTTCTGGTCCGTTTTGGGCACGTCTATTTACCTCCTTGCCTTCCCTGCTTGAGACGCGTTCCTTTGCCCGGGGAGTATGGGTTATGTCTGATGAAGTATGGTGCGCACTAACTTGTGCAGCGCATATTCCTTCTTCGTAAAATTCGCACTGCCACCGCTTCATTCTCGAAGACATGCGGCCAACCAACGGCCGTCAACCTCATCGGGATTGCGTGTGCTCGTCTTGCTTGAGATCGCCGCGAACCTCAATGAGTCCTTCCATATCCACCGTCTAGTATACCAGCTGATTCTACTGCCGCCGCGCAATGCGACGTTCGTGTCTACAGAACGTCAGTATGGTCCTCAGCCGAGACTGTTGGCGGGAAGCAGAGGGCGAATATTCTCAGACGGACATTTTTTGTCCTAGACGGGCGCTTTGCAATACAACCGGCCCCCCCCCCGGACAAGGTCAACAGACGCGGGTACTCATTTGTCTTCCTTTACATTGACTGCTCCGGTAGGAGTAATTGTGGCACAATCCACAGCACTTGCGGCCAATACTCTTCGGCTGAACACCGGTGAATCAACGTTCCCCTAGAACCGGAATAACCGACGAGAGCGTCTCGGCGACGTGGATATAGCGACCCGAGGGTTATCCGAAGTTGGCCACTGATTGGTCACGAAGCCAGCAGCTACACGATAGAGATCCTCATAGCCGAACTTACAGTCTTTCCTCGCCTTGTTTTGTGTTTCCTCCAGTCCCTATTCCGAGCACCTGCCAAGTTCATAACCCTGCATCCGCACCTCCGAAGCGAGTACAGAGCACAACCCAAGAGCAGCATGTGTATGGGACCTCGCTGCCTTCAGCCCAAATGTTGGCCTGCTGTCTCACGACAATTCTTCCCTCCGAAGCTTCTCAACCGACGTTTGGACAGCACTTATACATACGTTCTCTGTCCTATGCCGGTGTTACTTACGTCTTCTAGGATGGCGCTGACTGACAGTGGCGTGATGAAACCGCAGAGGGTTTCAGGGCCCAAAGTGTTTTGAAAGGTTATTTACACGATTCCGAATTGTCACTCGCAGAGGATGGGCGCTGCGTCGTAGTGACGCCAGCCTTGGTACGAATTGTCAATGTTCCCCTTCACCACTCTTGACTCACGCTACATCCCAGCTCCTTAAATTTCGTGCAGAGATTCTCTCTGATTTGAAGACGCTTGTTCGTCGTGTAGTCCAACATTTTTCATAACCTGGTCGTTCCTCACCGTCCAACAGCTCTTGTTTCATGACTCACGAGCGGATGGAACCAATGCGGACCATGCCGGACAAGAGGAGGGGTGGCGGAAGACGGCAATCGAATGACATATCAGCAAAGTGGCATTCAAGGCTGCAGTGGGTTTCTCCCCAAGTGCACTCAGCTCGCCGTGAGCGGAGGTAGGATTGGGGGGGGGGGGAAGTGGTGGCGGCGGTGCGGGCTTAATGCGGAGAGGATGGGCAAGTTCGGTCAGGGTTGGTGTACAAGAGACCGGACAAGATCGAATACGGTATTTTTGGCGGATACGATTCTTGCGTTCTAGCTAGTTTCGAGCTTTCGGTCGTAGTAGTGGCATTATGTGTTCCTGACTGGCTTGATTGGGGGCTATTCGTTATTCCCGGAGAGCTGCCCCCTACTCAACGGCCGGTTCCACCCAATGTTACCACAAGAGTGTCTTGGTGACTCAACATGAATTCGCCCTGGTTGTCCTGTGCTCCTCTATTATTGCTTGCTCATACTGCTTGTCATGTACCGAATGATTTCCCATACAGGAAGTGGTCTATTTTGATTCGGCACCTAGTGGTCTCGCAGTTACGTTCACGGTCATCCCCGTAACGACTGGTTGACGTCTGCACACATTCTCAGGGGGGTTCCGACGCGTGCTTCTGTCTGTGCCCCCTCGGTGATGTGCATGGCTGAATGCATTGCGAACGTACACTTGTGTCTCATTGCCTGTCCCGCTCAGCGCTTTGACATGTATGAAGGAACGTTGCTGCCACGTTGCCCATGGGTGTTGTTTCAGATTGTTTGAGGTCCGTTCTTTCTTCGAACTCACTCAACCATAAATGGCAATTATGACCAGCGAGCACAGCACCCACTTTGTCTCTATCCTCATCCAAAGCTCTCGCAAGCACACCGAAGCGATGAGCATAATGCGCATTACAGGAATGCACAGGCCTTCCCCCCTGGCTGGAGGCCCAGTCGGGGACCACGCGTGTCCGGTCGCGCCCTCTCATTCCATTCATCATCTCGATTATACTCGGTACCATTAGCTCCCTCTCAAGCCCGGTCCTGCTCCCATTGTACGCAGAAGAACAGAATTCAACGTAGACTCCCCAGGACTTGACAGCAACTGCCACGGCGAGCCCGTGCCCCGACGATGCAGCAACTTCAATACATAGCTCCTCGCTTCCTTACATCGCACAAAGCTCGGTCGCCGGTGACAGCGGTCATGCGCAGGCAGACAAGACGGTGGGGGGTCCCGCTGCCGTCCACGCCTTTATGGTCGGTTATCAGCAGTGGTCCGCGAACCGCGCACACAGGAGTGGCAACCTTGTCAAGAGGTTCGCGCCCATTCATTAATCTCCGCGCAAGGAACAGCTGGCAGGAAAAAAGCAGCGCTCGACTGGAATCCGCGGATGCCATCATCTTCTCTGGCTGGCATTAAAGGCCCAAAAACGCTCGTATGGACAGAGGCAGTGCTGCCCGCATATCTTGCCTGACCTTGGCACGGCCGGCGTACGGTGTCCCTCGCCTCGCTGTCTGAACTTTCCTCTGCGCCACATACAAAAACCGACCGATGGCGCGCCAAGTCGTACAGCTCCTTCCGGCGACGGCACACGACAAAACATACCGCGCTGGAGGAGGTCAAGGATTTTTTGTAAACACAGATATGGGCTATGGAGGCGATATGAAGTGGACATATAGGGCTCCTGCGCGAGCCTATGTTGTCAAACGAGCTGCGACGTATCGCACGACCGCAGCGGTTCGGCAAAATGACCTCAGTCGCCTTCCAGCCCTGCACGGCTTATGAGCAACGTAGTCAAGACCGACATATTACGCAGAGGGGGGGGAAATGGCGGTTGCCTGGAGGGGAATTGGGCCTTCACGCTCTCTTGGACGGTGAGTCGCCGTCTTGCAATTCATACTCTCCGGGTGGCTCAAATATTTATCAAGGTCATGTCAACCACGACACGGTCGATTATGTTGCAGAGAAAATTCCCGGCCCTCGTACGCTTCGTCGTTGGAAGCGACACTCCGTGGCAGCCACTCTCTCCTGCCTCCAGAGGCGGATATCGCACGTCCTATCGAAGGCAATCGTCGACGTCGAGGAAAACCATGACAGCTGAATTTATGGCCCTGTTTTCCCCGCGATGGACCCAGCATGCTACCAGACGTCATGAAGGCGTCATATCAACGATGCTTCTACTGGTGGAGAGCCCACCAATGTCGCGAGGTCTCTCGCATGGCTCGGGGGCACGACCGTCCTGCTCACCTTGCTTCACGAGGCGTTACACGTCGGCAATCTGTGGGTTGCAAACTTTGGGTGGAGATGTTGTGCAGGTCTGTGCGGTTATATGACCATCTTCCCGAGAAGGATGTATTGACTATAACGCCGAAGATAGTTCTCTCGGGTGTCTAGGACGCACGGAGTCCAGATGGAAAGGGGACATCTCCTGAACTCTATTCACAACGGCGGAAACGCGCTCGAGCGCGACCGCGTCGTCGTTCGCTGAACATCCCGCCGAGGACGGGTGCATATGGTAGGAGACAGGATCCTGGGGTGGCTCGCCCCGACACGTGGTGCGTCTTCTTGGGCATCTAGGGTTTGCGGACGTGACATCCCCGCTGATGCGCCATGTCTGCCACGGCCAGCCATCGGCGACGGGTGGCCTCCTAAAGCTCCCTCTTATCGCTCCTTTCCGCGGACTCTACTCGAGAGATCCCTTATGTGTTCATTCATTTGCATGATACGCCGATTACGCGGACGTGGATGCAGCCAGAGAGGACGTCTCTACGCGCGATACATCCCGCGGCTCGCCTCCGCCCCCGTATGTTCTCCTGCACGTACGCCCGAGGTCTGTTCATCGACGCCTGCGTCCGCGGCCCAACCGTCCGACATCGGGCCCTTTGACGCATTCTTGATGACCTGTTCAGACGGCGTCCTCGACCCCATTGATAAACCCAGCCCGAGCCACGTTCGCCTCTCGCAATCGCTTATTGACCACTGGGCCGGGGTCATTGGGCGTGCCCTGCAGGCAAAGGGCCAGGGGGGCGAGGCGGAGGGCCCCCATCTTGCGCTGGCGATGCTGCGAGACTGCGTTGGTGGGGACGATGTCTCGCTCGTCTCGCGCAATCTAACGGTCGAGATGGAGGAGCGACTGGATGGACGACATCACCATTATCGTGCCAGAACTTTGCTTGACGCACGCCCCTTTCCGTTAGAATCCCCGCACAGCCCTGGGCAAATCATATATTAATACAAAAGAAGACAGCGAAGAAAAGTCGAAGGTGATCATGCGACCTGCTGTAATTCAAACCCTACTCGAGAGAAGACCCCAATAGTGTACATGACATATGAGCACAAGTACGAGAAGCACAGATGTAGAATATCGCCACAAGATGATACTATCGCTTGAGGCCGGACGACTCGCTGACGATGATGAGGGTGTTGGTATCTCGTCTTCCGCGGCGCTCCCGGCACCACCGCTCGCCTTGACCGCCTGATTCTTTGCTCGCATCTTGCACAGAGGACAGAGACGAATGAACATCTCGACCATCGGCCATGTGACGGTGGCCTATTGAGTGTCTCAGTGAGGGGATGTGACAAAATTTAGAGCGGATTTTAACTTACAATCCCCATCCTTCGGGCCTCGAAGCAGCATGGTCGAAGGCGATCCGTGATTTCGATGCGTATACACCAACACGTCCGTAGATCTGGTTATGTACCGGGACCCGCTCGAACACGGCGGCCGACTCGAGTGGCGGTGGCGCTCTCGGCGTCCGTCTTGACGACGGCCCCGGCGCTCTCTCGCCGTCCGTACGCACAATGTAGTTCGCGCGGAGCTTCTCCTCGTCGGCGGGGTTCATGTTGTGTAGAACGCGTCGCGGGGCACGAGGATAAGGTGGTGCTTGCGCGAGCCCGCGCCGCGCGTGGTGGCACGCGGCCCAGATGCGCAGTCGCGTCGGGAGCTCCGCGACGAGCCCTTCCGACACGGCACGCGCGATGTCCGCGTACACCTCTGGCGCGAACGATGCCGTCTCGCGGAGCCTCAGGTGAGAGACCGCGACGAACCGGGTCAAGACCTCATCGAAACTGTGGCGCGTTGGCATCTCGATTGCGTTGACGGGCGTTGAGGGCACGCAGAATGGCGTCCGGTAGTGGTGAGAGAACGCGCGGATGCGTCGGTCCAGGGGTCGATGTGTGGTGTTGTGACAATCATGCCCTATTAGACGCGAGCAAGACGCACATAAGCGGTCGTGCCAAGCCAGAGAAGCGCGAACGAGAGCGGGTAAAGGCCCACATACCCATGTAAAGTTGCCATCAGAGTTACTTTGCTGGCTGGAAGGTCAGATCGCTGGCATCCAAGTCTTCTCCATCGAGCAGAGCAGGTGAGTGTGGAGGAATGTATTGTCGAATTTGAGGTTCAGTACGAAGCTCGCTTTCAAAACATGGCTGCCTGACGGACCTGCGTTTGACGCAGAATCGCTCGGAGAGCCGCCTTGACCGGGCAACATGTCCGATACCAGAAAGGACGCCGTCTTTGCTGCGTATGGGACGACAGGCCGGTCCCGAGTCGTGACATGGTCAGACGGCACCTTGTGCCTTTTCTTTGGTGTATAATTGCAGGTCTACCTCGTTGTCGTCGGCGCAGTGGTTGCAAACAGGCAAATTGCGGTCGCACTGGAATAATCTTGTAAGAAATGAAGACCAATCAACAGCTAGTGGCCTACCTTGAGATTTCTTGTACGACACCGGTCGCAACGTGGAATACCCCTGTGTGCCGGTGTAGGGAGGGGAGTATATTTTGCATTCTCGTCCATTGGCCCATGCACAGTGGTTGCAGGTGGGAAGCACTCTATCGCACTTGACCCATTACGGCTTTGAGGAACATTGTTCGGACATGGTGGGTTCATGACAAAATATAGAATCACCTTGAGATTTATTTAGTCGACAATGATCACACCGTGGTTTCCCCCTCCTGCCCTTCCATTGCGATTGAGCGAGCCATGTAGACTTTGGGATTGGGGTATTGTTGGATTTGGTCAACTGGCTATCTCTCGCCGGATTCTAGGCAGCCAGATCATAGCAATCGGTATGTGTTCAAGCCACTGACCTCACCTGCAATGCTCGCTCTATCTCTTCGGGGTGGTCCGCTGGAGGCATTCTTTTGTGTGGTACAGAGTTTGTGGGGGAGGCGCCACCACTTATATACGGACAGAGCCTGGTAAAGTGATAGAGCGTCGGGGCCCCGGAGGGCAGCGAGCGAGCGTAGCAGTGCACGGAACTGGCGAGAAGGCTACGTTGAGTGATGAGCGACGCATAATAGTAGCGAGTTAGGCCAATTACGTACCGTGTTTTTTTTTGAGCTCGCGACGAATTTTTGTAGGTTGAAGAAGAAGAGGACTCACTTGGGGAGGGGGCGGTCTGAACGACCTCGTGTGGATTGTACTCGCAAGCAACCAAATCCGGCCAGATGGTGAAATCGAACTTGATGAAAAGCGTGACTGTGACTAATTGTGTCACTTTCTACAGTGCGCGTCCCTCGGCACATACAGCCGTTCTGCGGCTCTGCGTGTGGCAATAAGCAGAGATGAAAGCCCGCGAAAAAGTGCCTTAGGACACTGCGCGAGGCAAAAAGTGGGATGTCGGAGGGGACGTCGTCGCTCATTCGCAGTGGTCTCGCCCCGCCGCGGCAGTCTCCGGAAGTTTCCTAGTTACCCCTTTTGGCGACGTCGCCTAAAGTTGTTCACACCCGCCACTCTCCTTTTGTCTTTGGCCAGCATCTCGGGCAATCGGGATGCAGCCAGTAGCCGTATCCACCACCCTGGCGAGTGCTCATCACCTGGCTGGTGGGGCATGTGTTGCGCTACGGCCCTGCGCGACCAGTAACCGCGAGCACAACTCACAAACAGTCCTGCCTATTCAAGTTTTGCGTCTTTCGGAAATATGCATCTGATCTATGGACAGACCCGGACCCTGGTTGGCGTGCCCCGGAGCGAAGTGACTGGCACCACTCCCAGTGTTCTTTGGGTATTACTTCAGGCAACCGACGGACTCTAGTCGTCTTGCTACTGGCACACCAGTGCTGGACTGAAGGGTGCAGGGCATGTGCGGGAAAGCGTCTCTGGCAGTGTACAGAAACGTTTTGCGAGCGAGAATACGCTTGTCCTTTCTAGCTTCAAGCTTCCATCCTTTGCAGTTGCTTAAGCGTCATGTACTCGACCCATTGCAGCCAGCACCATTCTCTCAACTGCCCTTTTCCTGGGTAATCTCCCCGTCATTGAACGGTACACCAGTGGTGTCCAGAAACGAGCAACCGTCTTTCCACACGTTAGATGCAGTCAGACAACGATTCAGTCGCCTCTCGAGGGAGCATCCTCACTACCCCACAGTCAGACACTGTGTTGTTTTTCTAATGTGGACACCAGCCCGCGATGCTATAGCAGCTGCAACAATTTGTCGTATGGATCGCCCTCATTCATGTTTTCCCAAGTGCGTTAACCCACTCTTTCTGAGCGTACTTCCTACCGAGCAACTGATGATCGCGGCCCGTTTCGTGTGCCGTGAACATGTTGTTGGCAGATCCGTTGCGAAGTGCCTTCGCCCCAGCGGCGTACGCCTGTCTGTCTCTCAACTATGCACAGGCATCAAAGGATGACATATGCCATCGAAAAAGGTGGTCCCTCGAAGTAAACAACCTTCAACAGAGAACCATTACCCACCCTACCATGCGTCCTGTCTTCGAACGTCTCTCTTCCATCCTTAGATGCGGGAGAGTTGCTAGCGCAAAAATAGCATCAGTACCACCGTCTTCCGACGCATACCAACTGTTGGTCACTCTTCGACGGTGGCCCATGTGCTTCACGCAAACACGCCTCATATAAGTCCCCCATGCCCATTTCACCCCATTTAGCACGCGCCCCGTCTCAACGCCTCAGTCCCAAGTCACCAGCCGCTCACGTTCAAAATCCTTCGTCATGTTGTGCGCTCCACTCATCGCCCTCGGCGCAGTCGCTAGCTAGTCCATGCTCGCTCGCACAGAGGGCCACCGATGTTTGCCTTCGTCAACCCTACGGAAGGAGGCGGCTCTTGGCTTGACGTTGCTGGCACTGGTGTCGGCGAACCCCTGAATGTAAGCTCACTTGCAGCCTAACTGCTGGACGAAGCCGACTTTAACTCGTGTCTCCCCGCAGTTGTTGATTTCCGGCCTCAGCTCTCCCGACGTTTTCTCACCGACGACGGCATTGTTAACTTCGCGCGTGCAATCGGCTTGTGTGAGTTTCGATGGAATTTGAATACGTAATGTAGAAAAACTGAGCCTGAATCGCGAAGCTCGGAGGAATGCCTCGACATCCACCTCGTGTGACCCTCCAGTCTGCGAATCTCGGTGATGGCAACGGCTTCGTGAACCAAACCGTCGAGCTTCGCCAGGACTTTGGCAACGCTCCTGTGGGCACAATGCCTCGAGAGTCTCATCGGGTGGAAACCACTTCAGGTCAGGCAAAACTCTAAACACCCCACCGATATCCGTAACTCAACGTTTTCAGGGTGTATCGTCAGAACGGCCCTAGCGCTAACACCGGTGCACTGTTCCTCGCGTATGTGATTTAAAGAACCTGATTTGGATTCAAATTTGGTTGATTCTTACATTTTAGTGTATCCAAGGAGGAGCCTATCAGTCAATCGCACACCATTGTGCCTAATGGCTACAATATTGGCCGGTACGCTTACGACTATCCATTCTTCACTACATCTAACATTGCAATTAGCGACGAACTCGTGAACAGTGCAATTGGTTTTTCCACCAGCTTCGACGGTGTCAATTATCAAACCACGTTCCAGAATCTGACTGGTGTCATGCCCGCCGGTTCGATAATGGCGTGAACCACGGTCGTACCTCTTCCCATCCTTTCCTCCCTTTTCTGACGATTCTTCTTTCAGGTATCGCTGTTCGACGGTAACGCGCGTTCTTCTGACTGTGGCCATCGCCTGACCCTCGCGTCCTCTGGCAATACCGCCAGGCCGGAGTTGTGTCTCACTTCACGTCCGCACTCATGACCTTTACGACCGTTCTTGTCACTTTCTTTGCTCTCCTCATGATCTCACCATGTTATCAATCCTCGGTAATCAGCGGAACTCCTAGGATGTCATCGGTATTCATTTCAATGACAAGACTTCATTCTCACTCGCCGTCGTGTCTGATAACAGGAACTCTCTCTCCTAATCATGCATGGGTTTGTAGATGTGATGCATGACGACGTGCTTAGAAATCTGTCGAAATATGTGTTCGAGGCGTCGTGAGGCAGGGGCCCAGTATCTCGAGGCTCGAGTCATGGTGTGTGTCCGACTTTCAATTGGGCGTGGGATAAGTTTTAATGCCGTCATAGATGAGTGCTATGTGTCAAATTGGACACAGAAGTATCTTCCCGCGAGACTGCGACGACCTGTCCAATCGACAAAAAACGACCAGACAAAACAAATACGTTTGTACGCTTGAAATGGTCCGTGGCGCCACATGGCATGATCCTTTGTGCGAGACGCTCTTCTCTCATGCTAATATTCCCATCTAGCCTTAATGTGGCGTAATAAACACAGGGGTCAGATCCGAGTCCTATCATTAAGTCTCAAGGAGAAGAGAACCTGACGGCCATGAGAACTCCCCGCAGTAGGCCTACACGAGCTTCTGGTCAATTTATCGCCACGTAATTTGAGCCTGATGACTATCATCTTGCTTCTCACCGATGACAACCTTGTATCATGATATAGAAGCAGATCCCAGGAACATATATACCCTTCACGGGAAACTATCATCATCCGCAGCCACTTCGCATCTCATACACAGGATCCAATCGTTCCCGCGTCGTGTGCCGTTCTCTCTCCACAAATGAGACGTTCAATTTGGCACAGCGGTCGCCTCTCCATTATCCCGCTGGTCGCCGGAGGACCACCTCAGGTTCGCTCGAGCTGCTCTCACCATGTTGCTCCTCGTTTTCTCCCTCGTGGTATACGCCCTCTGTGCATTCGGACTTGCGAATGACACCTTCGTAGACCCAACTAAGGGCGGGGGGGACGTTTTTCCTCAATGCAGGCAAACGGCTTGGGAGAGCCTCTCAATGTGCGAAGCAATAAATATTTTTGTGGCATGGGTTTCTCAGACTGACAACTTATTTTCAAGGTCATCGTCTCGGGAAAGAGCTCACCAGAGGTCTTGACGAATGCTGGATTTCTCAGCTTCGCTCGAGCAGTGGGATTGTGAGTTTCTATGCAGGCGCACCGACACCATCTCACTTCGCGAGCAGTACCACGGATTGCCCTCTTTTCCCCCCTAGTCACGGACAGCCGTTTACTGCAAACCTCGGCGACGGCCAGGGCAATCAGAAACCAGACTTTCGAGCTACGCGAAAGCTTTGGCAACTTTATGATTGGTGCTTGTATCGAGACGTTACTCGGGGGCAATCACTTCAGGTGCTGCTGTCTAAGTTCAGCACATTCTCAACGCCCTTTACTTACAACCCCTCAGAGTGTTTTTCGTCAGAACGGTACGAAGGCCCAACACGGGAGCCCTATTTCTAGCGTGAGCTTAGTGGGTCCATCGTACCTGGTCGCAGATTTCTAACTAGCTACAGGACATCTTGGGAGCGTCCGCTCTTCTCCAACCACACAATTGCCCCGAACGGATACGATATTGGGGAGGTGCGTGGCTGACTTCACGATGTTGAGAATGGGCGGTTTCACATGGTAACAGGGATCACTTCGTCAACATGGCTTTGGGCAACACCACCTTCAACGGGACGAGTTATAACACCACGTTCCAGAATCTCACTGGTGTGATGCCAGTTGGGAGCAATGGAGTCAATCACGGTACGCATGTCCTTGATGATACTAGCTGCTACCCGTGCTCCGCACGGAAAGCTATTGTATCTGAGCGCGATAAGAGTGATTATTAATGGGAACATCAACCCGATACTACCTAAACTTGACCTGAATTTACTGGTGTGTCATGCTGACTGTAGCGCAAACACGGATCACGGTTGCTCAACCCATGAGAACTAAGTATGTCAAACTGGTCACTAAGAAAAATCGGCAACCCGTACACGGGTGAATAAATGTTCAGTGCTAAGTTTATCATGCTAAGTAGCTACATCGAATACCCAACTGCTTGATGCTCAGAATGTCACATCGGTTGCTAAACCCCACCCATAGATAACGCTATAGAGTCCCAGCTACCGTGACTGATAGTGACCGATAGAGAACATCCGACCTATCACACTGGCCGCTGAACGTTCGACGTTCAACGTTTAACAGCCGGTGTGAACATCCAACATGAAACCCGCCGGTCCAGTGCTCACTGTAAGTATTTAACTGGCGGCTGCCACTAAACCCTCGTGTGGCGGCCTGCGCGTTAGACCCACTACTATACTGGCTGGGAAGCACTGGGATTACTTTATTATTAGCGTGTGTCGAGTTGGCTGTAAGTACTCACCATGTCACGCTTGCGAAGTTGTGTTGCCTGTACCTAATGAGCCCATTGTGTACCGTGTTTAGCGGGTTTTGAACTTTTGAGACATGTAGGCTGGTCAGCCTGTGCCCAGTATATGTCAATGTAACACATACTTAGTGAACCCATCCCGAGTGTGACGCGCTCGATGAGCTGAGCTCGAGAAGGCCGTCAGAGTCATAATGTCCCGCGGCCGTCTCCGAGTCAGTGAGTGACAGCCTTGTCCCAGCTGCTCAAAGCTCCCATAGTTTTGAATCGCAACTATATACTATACTATCTACACTTTACCCAATAATAACTGGTCGCTGAAAGGCTTGTGTCCTTAAGGACGTACCTTAAATATGTGTTTGCCCAGGTGCTAGAAGATTCGGTACAGAATCACATGCCGTTGTCCCAGTGCGACTTTGAGGCGAGGTGTGAACGGTTCCGTGTAGTTCGGTGCTCTCGAATTTTTGACACCCTACTGATGCTCCCAGGTTGATGTACTATTGACCACCCTGGGCATCTAATGCTGGTATGCATGCCCTTGGGCAGGGTTTCAGCATGCGCGGCGCGAAGCGTATACACAGAATATGTCAGCCATAGATACATAGTGAAGACTGTTGGGTAAAAGATGGCGTGTTCATGAACCAATACGTTATGTACACAAAATAGAACATAGGTCAATTGCAATGCTACGCCGCAAGTGCAGACTCAGCACGTCGGTGTTTCTGCTGAAGTCTAAGTAATGATAGCAAAGTGCGCCGTAGTAATCAACCCACCACACCGCAGATGGTTGACACAGTCCTTGCGCGAAGAACGGAAGTGACATACCTCAGGCTGAGCGTGGTCGCGTCATTGCTTGGTGTTGCAGAAGTCGGAAATGGATCTTGCGCAGTCTGCCCGGTGGAGAGGAGGATGGCATCTTGCCACCTACTACTGGTCCCCATCTGCACTCGTGTACACGACATATTCTGGAAAATAAGGTCTAGCAGTATTGAGAATGGCGTGACATTTGTGCGGTTGCTGGAGCGGGTGTGTTGGATGTGTGGCATCGTCACCAAGGGTACCAACCTTGTTAAGTACTTGCACAATCAAATGGCTGGAGAGTGTACAGTGCATGAGCTACACCTCATCATCCTCATAGTAAGGCACACGTACCTTAAACACTGTACTGTAAATACCAATGGGCAAGTGCTCGCTGCTCTCAACGATTCTCCGAGTCGCCGACCTACATTGTGGATACCGTGTCTTCGTCCCTCCTGGTAGGCTATCTGGTGGTGCGCGCCGGAACTCTGACATACGGTTGTGAAATTATGACCTGCAACCCAATCACCTCAGGGCGCAGATGGTGACTCGCAGCTCGGAGAGAGCAAAGGGAGAGTGGCGCTGTCATCGCTGTCCGCTTCCGTGTACGGCACGATGCGATTCACGCTGCGCGAGGATAGAGTAGAGGTAAGAGAAGATAAATGATGTGGAAGAAGGGACAGGGTATATAGGAGAATAGGAGATGGAGACGGGAGACAGGACGCAGGAGACGGGAGATGGAGACAGGAGAGAAGAAATGAGGCAGGTCGGACTCCGGAGGCTCGGAGCCGTGATCACGTGAATATGGAGCTGCGACAGCCAATCAGCTAGTATTTCGTATAGAAGTTTCACGTGACATCCCGAGTCTGCCTTTATTTATATAATAAGATTCCGTGATAAGGCCAACACATACTGCACCAGGCATTGCGGTCGATGGTAACGCCGTACTGTTGACAGTGACCATAGCATAGAATATTCATACACGTCAGATACAACAGGAAACAGTTCATCATGCATTTGGGTGCGATAGCAAGTGGTAAAACAAGGGTGTGCCGTGGGGAGTAGTTGCTACATAACAGCGGGCAAGGATTAAAACATGCATGAAAAGCATATCGTCGACAGCGACAACGAGAACGATGAGATAGATGGTCCAGAACTGAGAAAGAAAGAAAAATGCGGGTATGTACTGACACATGCCTTAAACTTCATCTTCCACCCCACTCGTTCCACTGTACTTCCTCCGTTGGTTGTCGTGAGCCACATCATACTCTCCTCGCATCAGAACTCGGCATCAACATCGACCGCTCTCAAGGAGCAGGCATCCGTCGTCCTCAAACCCATTTCAGTTGCCATCAGCTGAATGACTCTCCATTCCTCCTGGCGTCGTTGGCGAGTCCCACACCTCGTCTTCAGCCTGCACCTCTTCAAGCGGGCGCCTCGCGACTCGGGAAAGGACAGCGTCGAGCGCGGTAAAGTTGGAATCATCGGTGGCGAACTTGCGGTGCTTCTTTGGTCGAGTATATGTGCTATTGGGATATCAGTTATGCAACAAGATACCCTGGCACTGAGTCACACCCTCCTTGAAGTCATTGAACTTGACGCGACAGCATTCGCAGTATCCTGCTTCATGCCCTCGTCGCGCTTTTTGCCAAACGCATTGTCATGGTACTCTCTTGCTCTTCCGTAGAGTCTTGAGAGGGTGTTCTGGGACGGAAAGCGGTGGACCCATGGTGTTCTCCTTCCCGGGGAGGCGTGAGCCATTAGGTGTTTGGTAACCCGACGGGAAGTGACAACTTGGTTCTCTTATGATCGTTGTCGCGAAGGGAGGGCGGCAGTCGCAATGAGGCGAAGAGCAGCACCGTTGCCGTCGATGGGTGGTCCCAGTATCGGATGTGAAATGTTTCACGCTGTTACCCGAGGCAGCGACGTAGGCACCAGAGGCTAGGTAGCCTGAGGCTACTGCTGGGACTCCCCAGCTTCGCCCTCAGGAGATTCAACTTTGTCCAAGAGTCAACGTTCGCTTGACATTTGTCGACGGAGATTCTGCATCGAGGCTGCACGGCGCAGGTCTCGGGTGTTGGGCGCTGAGCATGAGAATGTAGTTTGGCTCTCTTCGCCGCCGCTCTGCATATCTCGTATCCTCCGCCTTTTTCTTCTTATGAGCTCCTCTTCCAGTCCCGTTCCTTATCAGCTTGATCAGCTTTCTCGCGTCGTCGCTCGCTCCTCTCACTCGAGTCGTTATATATTCTATAAGTAGGGAACCCCGCCCCTCGCAGCGCGGATGACAGTGAAGAAGGGCCACGAGCCACCCTCGCTCTTTACCGTCGGCGCGTTTTTTGAATGGGGTATTTCCAAGGCGGCGATTGTGGCAAGTTCCTGTCGCATGTCCTCAACAAGGACCCAGTAAGAGCCCTTGCTGAAGTACAGCCCAGTCGTGGCGCCGATGCTGTGTTGGATCGCGCGCTCGGTCGTTCCATGTAAGCGCTCGGACTGTAGTAGCCGATCAGTGAGCTGACGTTCTTTCGCGGAGGCACTAGTGGGACGGATAGACGTTGACGGAGGCGTGGCTATGCTGTGGGTAGGCAGAGTCTGACAATCGGTCTAGAACACTCATGAGCTTTTCAACCGTCCCAAATCTTGATGTCATATCTCGAGTGCTCTTCTGAAAGTCTCGGACTGTCGCAGGTCATCTCCGGCCCTGTGTCGAGGAAGAACAAAAGGGAATCAAAAGCCTGGCGTAGCCACATGAAAGGAGACTCACCCTGATTTGACTTTGGCGGGGCTCACAAGAGCAGTACTCACCACTCTGCTTTCGAGAGCGGGGTGTTCTCCTTGTTGCCCAGGGAGCCTCATATGAATTCAGAACAATCAAATGACTGATTGTCTTCTGGAAGAAGTCCTCCGTATGCTAATGAATGGGATTTAGCAAGGGGATTATATCTAGAAGCGGCCTAATTACTCACAGCGCCGAGCTGTTCGACGCGTCGTTGTAACTTATGCTTGAGCGAATCCAACTCCGGGGTGTCGCGTGTCGAAATAAAAAATGGAAATTCCAGCGGGGAACGCACGAGTATACTTGATCTTGAAAAACTCTTCTTCCCGATCTGCGCGTCGTCTCTCTCGGTCTTCTTTCGAATCTTTTGTACAGCTCTTGCGTGAGTCCTCGGGACTACACTCGAGATGATTCGTGCGCGGCCCTCGCCCTCTTCGCGCTCTGGTCTCTTCATCGCCTGGGTCCGGGGGGAGTGAGCTCGCTTAGACGCAGAGCTGAGTCTTCTTGACGCTGTTTTGCCACGGCGTGACAGTAGCAGATACATGGTTCGCAAGTGGTTTCGCCGATAGTAAGAGGAGGTTTCGAGTAGCCGCGATAGTTGCCATTGAGGGGGTGGTCGACGAGTATGGCAAGAGATTGACAGATCGTTGGATGACGAGTATAACCAAGAGAGTGCCGCTGACACTGAAAAGTCAAAGGGATCCTGAGAGCTCGGCCGTATGCTAAAGACGGACCAGGCCGTTGGAAAGGGCGTGTGAGACGGCGTCATCCGGCGAGACGTTACATCCAACCGAACTCGCGTGATGACCGTCACAGTAAACCGTAAACGTGATCCCGGACGCGTGGATTTGCACGACGCGTAAAAGTGGTCAATACGATCCGGACCATCGTTGCAAGAGCGTGGTCGAAGATCATGTCCCAAAAGGTGGATCCTTTGTTTCACTCACGAGAGCAACTGGCGATTTTTTAAAATAACCGAGTCCCTCGCGAATGCGAGCCAGTCCGGACTTAGTTTAGCACTGGCCACTGGCCACACGCCAGATAGAGTATTGTCACGTGATCGTGTTAATATAGAGGGAGACCAATGTTACTAGTGAAGTCAGTGCAAGCGCTTTCCCCTCATTCGCACTCGCCATGAATACTCTTGCATCGCTTGAATCACGCCCCGAATTGGTGGGATCTCTGCCCTGCCAGAGCTATGTGCAGACCTTTCACATCCAAACGCTTGCCGAAAAGCCCCAGAATCCGAGTATGGACTCGTTACAGATATCGGAGGCCGTGGTTAGGGTTAACAGGACTCTCCAAAAACGTCAAGATTGACGGACGTAGAATCCTCGGAATTCTTCTTCATGATACTCACCCCCTTCATCAAAGAATGTCTTTCTCAGATTCAAGCCCAGTCTTTTCTGTGGATTGAATCATTGAAGCCTATTCGACAAATCGGACAGGTCCGTTCCGCTCTATGACTTGACCTGTATAATTTCGGAGCCTGGAACCATGAACGTGTTGCTAGAGACTCCATGAAATCATGGCGATTATAGTTGACAAATTGGTTCTTACTCAGCCCGGATCAGCCTTCATCTCTGGAACGATCGTTAGCTACAACCTTAGTCCAGCTCTGCCGCGGTTGTATGTAAGCTGACACCAAGCACAACTACAGTTGAGTAATCATGAGCCACAGATTGTTGCCTACACTTCCAAAACGAAAACCATTAGTTCAAGTCCAATGTTCTTACCACCGTGAACTCCATGGAAAGCGTTCAATTTGACCATGTGTGTGTAGGTCTCTCGTCTCCACTGCATGTGTGGAATATGGAGCAAGAACGGCTTTTTTATACTACGAGGCTTTGCAGTCAACCAATGAGAAGTGTAATTAATCGCGGAGGTTTTTTATCTGGGCATGATCATGAAGATAGTCAAAAGGTAGTTCCCCCCCACACCATCGCATATCCGTCACAGTATGTACACTTAACCTTCAAAGTTGCTGGTCGCAGTTTTAATTCCATCGTTTCTTCGACCATTGGAACCCATTACGCAGGATTTAGAGATGCTCATTTGCTCACAGTTGACACAAGGAGAGTGAGTGGGTAACGCTTATGGGACAAACATTTCCGCATTTTAAGATTATATGGTATAGTACCACAAGTGGCCGCAGAGCATCTGCATGCATT
Source organism: Phlebiopsis flavidoalba (assembly GCA_035772785.1). Lineage (NCBI taxonomy): Eukaryota > Fungi > Basidiomycota > Agaricomycetes > Polyporales > Phanerochaetaceae > Phlebiopsis > Phlebiopsis flavidoalba. The sequence goes on from JAOCPU010000060.1 coordinate 50,524, forward strand.
GGGCTACTCTCTGTCGTCCCCCCCCGTGCTATTCACCATCAAGTCTGGCCTTCCTCTCCGAGATTATCGCCTCGATTCCACCTCCCGCTGGCCGAGATGACATACATTTGCAATCAGCTCCCTTTGGCTTGCGTGCCGCCGAGATATTTAGAGCAATTGGAAGATCTCGCGACGATGTTTGGCAGGGTGCGTCAAGGATTTTCATCCAGTGCTCTATTATCACCAGCTTAGGACATCACAGGGGAGCTCAAGTCAAGCCGGATGAATATCTCGCTCTGCCACACCAGACGCACCCGGATTTACTTTCCATGCTCTACAAACGTTTACAAACTTTGCTGGACAACTGCTCATATTTCCGCTGTGATCGCAGTCACTGCTTCATATTGACCTCGGTGTGGAGTCAAATGACTATCTCGAACGGATATGTGCCGTCGTAGGATATTCCTTTCCCCTCAATTATCCACATCGGTGACAGGATCTAGCCCGTCTTACCGGCGCTCGACCGGGTTATTGACGACGAAGCTGTGCACAAGAAGGCGAAGACCTCGTAGATGACGAAACGGAAGGGTTGGACACGACACGTATCCCTGCTTCTTCAGTCCTAAATTTGCACAGGAGATCTCTCGTGCTCGCAAATCACTCAGTTACTCCGGACTGCAAGTTCTGACCCGCACAATCCTCTACTCATCGTCTCACGAAACCGTCCAAAGGTCCGATGGCTGTGGTCTCATGAGGACATCGAAGTCGCTTGGCTTGGTTCAAACCACCGCAGAGCTTTGCTCGGATTACCCCGAGGGCAGCCAGGGTCCACAATGTCACAGCTGCGCTTAGCTTGACAAGCCGCGAACTAACCTTACGCGCGCCTACAAATATATTGACCTTTGAACCTGGCGCACATCCCGACTCCAGTCTGTGTACCTTCGTCTTCGAATTTGTCCAACCCGTTCAGCTCCTTCGTGAAAGACTTTTCCATCACACGACTTTCGCCCCTAACCCCCACGATGAAACAATGCGAGACCTCGTCATGTCACCGTTGGCTGCACACATCAACTCCCTTCGGCTGCTCTGTTGGACACTTTTCTGCCCGAAACAAACGGGTATCTGGACTTTCGCCGACACCTACCCTCTTACGCTCCTATCTCCTGCTCACTTCCTCACTCATTCAAAGCTCGCCCTCGAGTCTGCTTTATTTTGTGATGCCCGGAATCGGGTCCGGTCTCGAATGAACAGTACTGTGCGCGCTATGGCATCCCGGGTCCGCCGTTCGCTGTCCAGACGGACCTCCTCAGAGCCCAAATCCGACTCATGGGTCGTTGGCCTTGCCCCGACCCTCACCGAAAGCAGCACCTCCCAGGCCCCAGGTGGCTCTGATTTGAGTTTTTTATTTGAAAACCGTTATAATCGACTCTTCTCGAGGCGGATACTTGTCCCCATACGGCAAATGACGGAGAAAGTCACACCAGCCATTACGGGAGACAAGGAACAGCTATTTGAGGAAGCAGAATGGAGGCTCGGCTTTGCTATCCGCGACTTGCCCGTTGGTACTCGTGCACGGTGGTTAAACCCCCGAAGTAAGTCTTGTTTTATTTCGGCACACTATCTTGCTGTTTACAATCGCCATTAGGCATAGAGTAAGCTTTAGTGGTGCGCAAGATCTTGTACTGTTCTCATACGAATTCCAGAGCGATGGACTTCCTCTATATGGACTACCACCCGCCACACCCCCTGGACGTTCTAGTCCCACAGACAACACTTTCCAAATATCATCGTATATTTGCCTTCAACTTGCGTCTCATGCGAGGTCTGTCGTCATTCAGCTCTCTCATGTTTCGCTGACCGTGAAATGTAGTTGAGAACGTTACGAAGGCGTTATTCCGAATGGCCAAGAACAATTCTGTTCCACTCTTCGAAACTCTTGGCTCATCACGTCGGCTCTTCCTATACTTTCGTTTTATCGCCAGCTCCTTTGTGACGGTCGCTCTCTACTTACGTGTATGACGTCGCCATAGGTGGCACATTCGACAGATTCTTCAAAGCTTGACCTCACTTCGTGAGCGCAAACCGGACAGTGCTCTCCTCGCGTTTTCGGACGTATTCGCTCTCGCGGAACATCATTCAAGAGTTATGGATGATATACTCAGTGCTGTTTGCTAAGATCGAGCCAAAAGGACGTGGGTGACCTTTTGCGCGGAGCGTTGGGTGTCATACTAGAGTTCGCCATCCTCATGGGCGACCTCCTGAACGGTAACCTACAAGAATACGAAGCCGCCGTGCCTTTGGAGGACCTGTTTTTTAACGCTTTTCGCAAATAAAATGATCAAGCTGGTCAGTACGCATCGTTCTAGACTTTGTGTCATGCGGCTGATTTGAATGCCGAAAAGCGCAAGGCCCTGAGAGGATTGGTCGATAAGTCCGCCTCTTTGTCCGAGTCATCTTCAGAGCAGCCCGACATTCACGCCATGTCTGGTTCACTCCCTCCTGTAGCAGCAAGCCTACATGACTTGCTGACCAGAATCCAAGTTCCGGAGTCATGGAGCACTTCTAAACACAGAGTGTAAAGTGGAAGCGAGACGAACGTTGTAGTACGCGGTACAGCACCAATATGATTATAAAACTATATACAGCTGTACATCTGCTATCTTTGCAGCCCCGATGCGTCAGGTGGAGTCGAGTCCAGTCCGTACAGAAACACAACAGTAACTCGTACTTCATTCAAACTCATTCCGGAACCGAGGTGCTACAAAACGATTACAAGCCTGTTGGCGACGATGATTGGTGACAAGAGCATTGAGATAGCATGTGTAGATGAGACGAAAAAAGGCGTGTTGGGGATATCTGAATCGATGGTAAACCGCGCGAATGGCGGATGTATGGAAGCAGGCTGGGTCGATGATGGATGCATACGAAAATATCGAAAAATACTTGGAAACTATAACGCAGGAACACGACAAGAATTCCGAGCCATTGAGGATCCTGAGACGGCCCGCAGATGGCCACGATAGACATGTTTTGCATGGGGCGAGGGAGGGAGGGCACAGGTCTCTACGGAGCCGTCGCATCTTCGAAGGCATCCACAATAGCGGCGGTCCTGGCTCGAGTGATGCGGCTACGCTCCTTCTCGTAAATGGCACGGACCCTCTTCTTCCATCACGTCTCCGGCATGGGGAGAGGGGCTTTTGTCTACGATCCCGAGGCCCCGGCAGACTTCGTCCATCCTGACGCCTTCCACAAAAGTGACCTCCTGGTTTTTTTGCGACGCCAGAGATACGCGTGGCGCCTCCGAAAGAAACTGAACGAGCCAGACCGCGCTTGCCAGACTTGCTTGGGGTAGAGGGGATACTGCTGCTGCCCGGAAAGCTGGAGGCAAACCCTACAGTCTCCAACAATCCCAGGAGGTCTCCGATTCACTACGCGAGACGGGACTGAAGATACTATTCTCCGACCGTTCGAGAATGGTCTTGTAGTACCCATGAAGTTGGCCTGCCTTCCACGGCTGAGCTGGAGCTTTCAACCGCACCATGCGACCGTTTGCTCGGAGTGCGAGGGACCGCGGGCTGGGACGGGGGTCGATGGACCACCAATGGAAAGACCGGCATCTAGCCGACGTCGGGCCAAGACCATTGCTAGGAGGACCAGTCGTGCTTGAAGTCCGAGTTCACGAACTTTCACTACAGTCTCGCTATCACTGGCTTTCTTGGCGACTACAGGAGATCCAGCCGCGGATTTGACGTTCGACGCCGGATTGTAGGCCTTCAGGGCAGAAAGAACATGTGCTGGTGTCACTGGGGGGCCGTACGCTGCTCCAAGGGATTGGTAGTAGAGGAAACCGGGGTGGCGTTGAGAGCAATAGAGATTGCGCCGCGAAGGACTTCGAACACAGCGCGCACGTCTCCGGTCAAAGCAGCGACCTTCTTCGTTAGGAGCATCAGGGTGGAGGGGGAGGCAAGAACTCCGACAATGACTCTGACGTGGCATCCTGTTCGAGCGAGGAAAGACGTCCTTGACATAATTTCGAGTAGCTGAGCAGGGGGTGTACGGAGAGAAGTGCATCGTCTGAACACCAGCAAAGAATTTTGGGCAGAAGAAAGGAGTCCTTTGGTGGCAGAAGAAGACGATGAAAGGGTATGCGTGTTGGCGATACCAATGAATCGGAGCGAACGGGAATGTGCCTGGGCGAGATCGAAGAGAGCTGATAGGGCTTGCGACGAGGAAGCAACGTGATCAATTTCGTCGAGAAGGACGATGCTGCGCAAGCCGTAAGTAGCCGACTAACACTCATTATTTGTGAACCCACCATTTAGTGTCGAGATCATCCAGTAATCTTTTGATCGCCTGCAGCGGTGCCTCCTTTGCTTTGCGACCCCTGGCTCCTCGCTTCCCTTGGATAGACTCCTTGTTCAAATCTTCCGCCAATTTGTCATACAGGGGCGTCGATGTCATTCACGGCCATACAGTTGACATTGATAACCGACGCGTGGGCCGTGGCCAGCTGTTCCTTCATTTCGCCGAGGATGGTGTTGACCAGAGCAGTCTTTCCTGTACCCGGGGAGCCTGAGATGTAGAGAACCGAGGCATCTGAGGTTTCTGCAGGTACACAGTCTGTTGTAATGAATTCCGAGATAAAGCGGGCGATCACGTCGCGCTCATTCTGGCGCCCCGCCAGATACGCCCGACATGGTTACACGTCGGACGGAGCAAAGCCCTCACACGAGTGGAGACGGGCTGAATCGAGGAGTGAGGAGTTGGTGGAGGAGTTGCCAAAATAGCGAAAGACTGGGAGTGATTGTCGTGGGTGTCTTGGGTGTTGTAGGCGACAGACCCACAGTGGAAGTGTGCCTTCGCGGGGCTTTGCGACGATTTTTCTGAGTATGATGCATAGATATGAGTGTATAGGTTACTCCACTAGGGCAGAGTGGCCGAGATGGGGTGAGCTGTTCGGTGGTCGACCTGCGCAATGACCCTCGCTCGTGTTGGTGAATTGACCGCCTGGGTACGAAGAGGGGGAATATTTTCTTTGTTGCCATCGCCTTCCACAGTCGTAGCAGAATATCTGACACGCTTCGAGGCCGGCGATTGTTCTGGAGTTGGAGGTAGGAGGATTTCACAGGGAGATGAGGCGTCCGACGACGACGCTAGCGACGACGTGGGCTCAGGGCGTGCATGACGTTTTCCGAGAACTGAACTACGAGTCTGCATAACGTATAATGGGTATCGACAACAACGACGAAGAATTAGAGGAGAATAAGGGAGATAGGAGCTCGCTGTCGCCGACGACGTAGCGTAGGACAAGCTGATGATGGAAAACGATGGCGGCTAATTAACGCCTGGCGGAGCTTACACGAGTTTGAAAGTCCGATCCGACTCAACGCGTCGCGTCGACGCGTCGGCACGTGTGCGGCGCCTATTCCCAACGGCGCTTATAGCGTTCTCGTCCAAATCGGGGCAAGTGGTTTGGCGGTCTTAGAGTGGGATTTGTCTCTCACCAGGCCGAGGACAGTTATCCCCCTCCTCGCACGCTGCAAGTCTTCTTCTCACAGCCTTTATGATATAGGGAACAAATGTGCTGCATATGTGCGGCTGTACTTCGCCCAGCCGAAACTTCCCCCGGCATGGTCTGCTGCCGCACAAAGACTTAAGTACTAGTTCGCGGACGCGGATGTCTCATGTTCTACATCGTCCGAGCCTTCTGCCATGATCAAGACAGGCACGACCATATCATCCGTGCTTTTCTGTGCGCTATGGACCTCGTCTGTGCCTCTATTGGTCTCGGCTGATGATTGCGGAGACAATGCACTTGCACTCAGGTGTGTGTTTCGGGACCCATCCCTCTATCTTAAACCAAACGTCACCTCCTTGCTCAGAGACGACGACGACGACAATAATGATAACGGCGATCACTGCACTTCCTCTACTTCCCACCGAAGTCATTACGTCTACTGCCCACCGCCTCAGCCCACACGGGGTCAGCCACGATCGACCCGTTGACTGATTCGAATTTAAAGCATCACAGTGGACTCAGTAAAGGTGGGATAGCTGGGGTAGTGCTTGCCATCCGTAAGTATACCTTTGTCTGTCACATGAATGACTACTGAAACGCGATATTTCAGTCTTTGGCCTGCTGCTGCTACTACTGCTCCTGTGCCTGCGCCGCCGAAGTAGACAACGACGGGTACGGCTCGAGGATGGAGGTGCTGCGACGTTTTATGAGCGCTCAGCACAGTGAACGGAAGGGAGGCGGACCAGAGAACGCAGCGAGTGTAAGTTCCACGCCAAGAGCATACGCCAATATCCCGGCCTCTGCCAACTCGCTTCCGACGCTGGACATGTCTACTGTTCCTCTTGTTGCAGCTGCGGCTGTAGGCGCAGGTACTGCAAGCCGACACTGGAGGGCCGATTCCGGACCACCCCTCCATCGATCGGCTTCGACCTCTTCCCTGCCAAACCCGCATGAAGCAGACGCTGTTCCCTCTCCACACGATATCCGAAACCGGGGACCTTCCTCCAACACCGGATCCCCTAAACATGCATGAGCTGGGGGTCCATCGCGCCTCTACAGCTTTCAGTACAACGACGTCTTCTCATCCACCTTTCTTCTTTCTTCGACCCCATCGCGGAGCTCACACGTGGATCTACCTCGCGCACAACGACGTCGATGTCTAGTACTCTGCATTCCGAGATGGCGTCTTACCAAAAACAGCTGGAGGCACACCACGAGAAGGAGATGCAAGTTCGAGACGATGCTGGAGGAAGTTCCCTTCCAATAGAACCTCCGCCAGAGTACCAGGAGCGGCTGCTGTCGGGGAGCACGAGCGACTTAGGAGAGGTCAGTCATGGAACGGAACCACATTGAACCCCGCCACCACCGTCACTCAGTACTAGATGCCGAAGACAAATGAACTCATGATTTCTGATGAAACGTGTTTTCTATATTCGAGCCATGGACAAACGTTTCGTTTCAGGATTGCCGACAGGACAATAATACTCATGGACCAAACTTTTCTGTAGACTTGTGCACCGCCCAGTTGATCTTTCTCACCACGTAATCCAACATAGCCGTTTTTCGGATTGTTACAGGTGAAACGCTTGGCTCGTTGATGCCATTTATAGACTTTGAGGCAGCCTCTGCGCACACAATGAGGGCAAAAAACCGTTGTCGTTTGAGGAGAGAATTTCGATTTCTGCCTTGCGTCTGTTGTGCAGCATATACTGTAGCTCCCGCCTAACGTCCTGCCGGTCAGTGAATCTCCGTTCAACGAATGCCACATTCATACCTCCATTTTTCTTGGCAAGCTGGGACGTCGGAGCATCGCCAAAGCCTGTAAGACGGACTTGTTAGCGTTGAACCCCGGGCGAACACACGTCCGGAGATGCTGGATGTACCTTCTTCTGATCGTGCTTCGTGATAGGAATTAGAGCGTCGTAGTCTAATCCCAGCCTAAGATACGATACGTCATTTGTAGGTCCATCTCGTCATCGTCAACCTACTCCATGATGTCCGCGGTTTTCACGCCAGCCCAGGTGATACGAGGGGCAACAAGCGTCTCGTCTTCATGAGACATGCTGACGCTTCCATATTTGAACACTGACAGAATGTCTAAACCGTTATGGGTCGCAGTCTACTAAAGCCAGGATGGGGACGCTCAAAGCAAGAGTGACATTACTTAGGCTCGATAAATACAAGAGGGGAGATACACTCACGTCATGGTAGATTTTCCGACAGAGTGCACACCAGCTGTCGCGTCGCTACGTCCGGATAGCCTTTGCCCTGTGAGGACAACACCGCGTGAGGTTATATACTAGCCGTTGAGTGTTACCAGACCGTGATGAGAAGGCCAGGTCCGGGAAGGTCAGGATGTTCAGTAAGATGTAGGTGCTTGAGGGTCTGATATACCGCCTGTGTTACGACGCTTAACACTCAAGGTCGTATGACTAGCTAAATAACACGTACCTCCTTCTCCACGACAAGCACCCAAGACAGGTTATCTTGCACTTCGTAACTTCCAATGTCTTCTGAGGGAGGGATTAGTGTGTTCTAGGACTGGTTAGCACCAATGGCTTTTCGGACAGAAAGAGTGAGTACGCGCATCTGAGGTAGTCAGTACAATGTCGTCTCCTGAGATCGTGCACATCTTGAGACCTTTGCCAGAGAGCAATCCTTTCAAAGAAGACCCTCTTCAAGCTATAATTTGAACAATTGCTTCCAGAGACATTGACACCCATTCGACTCACAACATTGAGACCGGCGCGTCTGGACCCCACAGTAGCTGCGACATCATCGACCAGCTAGGAGTCACATCAGAATGACCATTAACAGTTGTGGAATAAGGTGGCTCACTCTATCTACGACGGCTTGAGACCCAAATAATGAGACGTCCTTATAACTACATGTCTCTGCAATACGAAATCAAACATAACCAACCACAAATGAGCGCATACATACCGCTTAGTAGTAGGCGTATTGGTCACAAGGGCTTCGTGTATAAGGTCGACCACTCTCAAGAGCTGCGCTAAGATACCGTGAAAATACTGAGTATATGCGCGTAAGAAAAACCCAAAAACTGCATACCTATTGACCTAGAGCTAGCGTGTTTTGCCTTCTGCGGGAAGATGAGTTGCCGCGTTGGAAATGATCTTGGTCTGTTATCAATATCTCACGAGGCAGAATTGCGGGATATATGCGTGCCCATCATCCTTTACCGCTTTCTTCCTATCCGCAAGGTTGATATAAATCTTGTCTCTCGAGTTCCGTCGGGTCTCGGATTGGTCCCCCGTTGGCATAACCTGTACGAGTTGCGAGAGAAAATCGATGACCAAACTCTTCCAAACGGCGTATGGTGACTGAGCTGGTGAAAAAAATCAGTTCGACCAGATATAGAAAAAATCATATAGCACACATACCAGGACCCTTCCGAGTCGCCTTCCGAATCCGCTGTGTCTGTCGTTTCTTCATCGTCCTCGATTCGGCAATGCTCTTGGTCACCAGTGACTGGGTGCTCATGATGGGTGTTCATCAACAGTGAATACACATCGACGTCAGCCTCATCATCAGCATCGTCGAAATGCAGAATGTCGTCAAATACCATAGAGGAGAGAGCAGGAGCAGAAAACGACTTATGCGCTACGAAACAGAGCCACGGAGCGAGATATCTCGCGTTGGACACGAGCGGTCACACAGACATTGACGTGTGACAAGATGATGTGAGCGTCACATCCCAGTACGAAGCCCTAAACAAAATGCATCATTGAAATACCAGGAAATCCAATATATGACATACAACGGAAGACGCGACAGGCGATAAATTAGCCCCAGTTTGGCACGTCGAGCTCGAACCATTCAGGTAGCTTGACCCAGAACTCGGCCCGGACGGTGTCCACAACGGCACTGAACTCCATCCTGCAAGCCTCGCATGCGCGCGTCGTGGCACGATTCTCGGTACCCGGAGCGTCTTCTTTTGCTGTCTGCATGAGGAGGCTGTCGGCAATGGCAAAGAGCGGATCCGAGTTGCGGTTGATAACCAGTCCCGTTCACGTCCCGGATGAGGGCGTAGGTGATAGCCTCGAAGGCAATTTGGCAGCGGCGCTTGCGTGCGGGTTGCAGCTCGTTTCGGTTGTGACAGAATTCGCCTGGCGTGCGGCTCTCGAGCTCCTTCACGATGAACGTCGAGAAATAGCGTGCTGCCTGTTCCTTTCCGCGATAGACTCGAAACAGCTCAGAGTTGGATAGAACATATGTGCGTCCAGTCTCAGGGTCGATGTAGTCCCTAGTCAGTTGACTAGGCAGGAACCGCGACAAGTCATAGAATGCTGAAGGCAAAAGTTGAGGCGCGTCTGCTTCGCGTGCGAGAGCGATGATAACACTGTCAAACGGTGAGAACAGCTAACTCCCAAAATAGTATGTCAACTCACGCCGGATGAGGGAGTCCCGTGTGGGGGGCGTAAATACCGTCGCCGGCGGTCACCAGTTTCTCCCGAAGTTCCCACTGAGAAAGTGTAGTCGGCCAAGAAAGGAGGAGCTGTCTCAGAGCCTTAGTACGCAAAGCTTGAATGCCGTAGGCCGTGGAAAGCCTCAGTAGGATCGAGAGGACTCGAAATTCTTCCATCTCAGTGTGATCGGAAAGCCTGGGGTTCCAGCGGAGAGTTAGATCGTCAGTTTGCCAGGATGTAAAGACACTCACCCATATAGATACTTCAAAAGGACATAAACTTCATCAGGCGTGTTGGAAAGCATCAAGACTGGCCGCCCCTCCAGAGATTGACAGAGTCCGTCCGACATCGAGGCATCGGCCATCTCTTCTAGAACCACTGAATGACGGAAGAGAACACTTCTGTGCACGAGAAAGTATTTATGACCACAGAGAACTGCAATATTTCCGTCGTTGAAGGAGAGCTCTTCATGCCTGTTGGGGACCTCGTATTGAGCTTCGAAGCAGCCCACGGTATCGACTTGAGGCGTGTGAGCGTTTGAACTGAAGTCTCCTTCAAGCAGAGTCAACTTGGCCATTGCAGTCATCGGAGAGGGTTTGTATGAGGTTTGTATGATGGCGGTGTAGGACAAGCAAGAGAGTAGCTGAGCTCAAAGGGGGATGAGACCTGTCAGCCTGGAGCCATCCTCACCTGTCAGTCGAAACTGAAAGCGCGCCAGTCAGCCAATTTGTTGTGGTAGCGGTGCATGTAACTTGGTCGTTGTTCAAGGAATTTCTCCTGTTTCCTGATATAGCGCAAAAAAGCCACACGGATGTAAAAAGGGAGAAGTTAGACATTCGTAGGGTGGTGAGAACTTGACCTGATAATATTCCCGTTCACAGGCAAGGGCGAGGCTGGGCGAGGGCGCCGGGTGGAAAGTGGTAAATTGCTCGCGTGGCAAACGCGCGTGGTCCATGACATGGATGGCGTTTTGGCGTCACCACCAAACTCAACTCTACTCAAGCATCCGCGTACACACAACTCCTGCCGTCACAGCCATCCTCGTTCTTGAACCCAAATGTCAACCTCACCACAAACACCAACCATTCGAATTATTCCTGGAGCACCCGCTCCCGCGCCTGCATGCCAAAAGCGCGAAGAAAAAGCGCAAAGCTGGTGCTAAGAAGTCGTCTGACCAAGGGGATGAACATGTTGCTGTCCCCGACGCGCACGCTGCCGCATTGATTGACCATGCCCCTTCGGAGGTTGACCTTAGGGAAGGCTCCATTGCGTCCGAGCTTTGTTGCGCGTGCGGATAGTGCTGCACCAGTGTCTCCCGGAGGTGCGTCAAGCCCTCTGGTAGACATGTTGCAAAAGAGGATGAAGACAACAAACAAAAAGATAGTATGTGCTAGTTCATTATGAAACGTGCTCCCGACTCCAATGTTTATACATTTGACTATTAACTGTCTAGACTCGGATACAAAGCTATTCTACAACGCCTCTTGAGAAGCTCAACGAGGATCAGATCCGTACTCTCAAGACTCTACCCGTCCTCGAGGGTGTCCATAAAGAGTTGGAGGAAGTCAAGAAAGCTGTTGAAGTATGATCGCCATGATGTAACGTTGCGCGGTGTGTACGCTGATGAGACCTCCCAGACTCATGAAGCAGAAGCGTCCCCCAGGATATTGAACGCCAGAAGTTTGGAAGCTGCGAAAGCTGAGGAACAACGGATACAAGACTCATTGGCATCTGCTGCGGTAAATATACCGTCCATTTAGTCCGGGTTCTGAGTGCTTATGGTGGTGTTCAGAACATACACCTCAGGAGGACTTCTGATCTGTTGTCATTCATTACTTTGCATTCGGCATTGTCGACCGGAAACCCGTCCGCTCTTGCACTAGGCCTCGCAGAAAATGAGGCGGCAGCAGTCTTCTCTGCGATTGAGGCGCTGCTCGGAGCAGACGCGGAGCGAAAGCTCGAAGTCGTCAACGGGTTCCTGTCCGGTGAAGGCAGCTTCCAAGGTGTCACTTGTGAGTTATTTTGCACGCCAGATGTGCTAATATCTTCTGACACATGCAAAAAGACTCTCGCCTGTCCGATATTACGTTCCAGTTCTTGAAACCCCGAGCCCCTACTCCCTCCAGCCACCGAGCCTGAATTTCTTGACGAATGAGGTTCCCGAAGAGACACCCGATATCCCGGTTGGGGGTCTGCCTTCCTCGATCGCGCTCCTGCAACGAGCAGCTTCCAGTTTGTCCAGGGATGACGAGCTTGAGGCAGAAGAGGAACAGCCTACAGAGATTGAAGTCACTGAAATCGTTACTGAAGTCGCCGTCAATGGGCATGCCGTCATTCAGGATACCGTGACAATAACCACGACGACCGAGGTAAGACATTTTGCATGTTTCAAACGCGCGATTGACGAGCTGTATGCGCTTTAGGTGCCTGCCGAAACAGGACTGAACTGGGCAGACGAGGATGATGGCGGCCTTCCCTCAATTGCGTCGCTGCACGACAAATTCGGCCTTCTTCTGCTACTGGCACCGCCTGCTGTTGCACCATGAACCTCTTCCGGAGACTCCTACCGCTGCCAACGACGCTGCTCCTGCCGGCGACGACGGCTTCCAAGCCGCTTCCCGTGGTCGCGGTCGTGGGTGTCGCGGCGGGTTCCGCGGCGGACCGCGAGCGCGGTGGCTATCAGGGGGAGGATATCGCGGTGGACGATTGGGGTGGCGGCGAGCGTGGTGACCGCGGCGAGCGGGCGGGCGTTGGATTCCGTGGCGATCGGCCTCGGAGAGGCAGTGGTGACTGGTAGAGGTGGGAGAGGGTCGCGATGGAGAGCATCGCGGTCGTGGAAGGGGCCGCCCTCGCGGTACAGGTCATCATCAGGAGGCGCGAGGTGGTGGAAACCCTGCGTAAATATGATTTCGAGCAGCTCGCCGTGGACCAATTCGCCATCGGACTCGTTTTGCCATGCGACCAGTATTTGAACTCGCAAGAACAAAATGGGCTGTCCCATGACTTGAACATTGACATTGACGGTCCAGAATATATTTCATCTTGTGCCATTCACAGCATGTCACCATTGAGTCATCCAATAACAGTTACAGAACACTCGCACCAAAGTCGCACACAGCATAACCGGAGCATCCTATGATATAATGGCGCTTGTTCTACACGTGGGAGGTGCCTTTCTGAGTTTCGGACTTCGAGATCTTTGCCATTCGTCCTCCAGTCCGTACCCCATCCACGTCTACCTCGTTTCTTGTACACAACACGCCGTTGGTTCCCAACTAACCTTTGTCCACACTCACTAGCCTACCATTCTGCAAAACTTCCTTGTTACTGTACCTCGCTTCATGTGCAAGCCCGATACGAAACTTCAAGGATCCCTCTCATGACATCAACAGCGCCTGCCTCGAGTCCTCACGGCGTCCTCGAGCCCCCCAGCAAACGAGGGCAAGAAGGGACGAGGCCTCCTCTCGTTTATAACCCCCCAGATCGCGTCGTATTTTATTGCTGGGGGTGTCGCGGGAGCTGCGTCGAGGACCGTGGTCAGTCCTCTGGAACGACTAAAGATCATACAGTGAGTGCGAGACAGGCTCAGATGTCCGCTTCGGACCCCTCACAGAGCACTAGACAGTTTCAGATTTCAGGCCGCGCACCGCAGATGGCCAATACAAGGGTGTGTGGTCGAGCCTCACACGTATGTGGCGTGAGGAGGGCTTCAGAGGTTTCATGCGGGGTAACGGTATAAACTGTCTTCGAATTATACCATACAGGTGTGTCCCTTCGGTGTAGGCTTGGTACATTGCGGCTTATATAGAACAGTGCTGTGCAGTTCACGACGTACGAACAGCCTGAAGAAAGTAAGTTTCCGCGCTCATTTCGGTGTACGAACCTGCACGGGTGACTGGAGCACTGTAGTGGTTCACAGGTTATGGTGCAAAGCAGCTCGATACACCAACCCGGCTACTTAGTGGTGCGCTGGCGGGGATAACATCAGTTTGTACGTGATGCTTTGGTTCAAAATTTATAGCACTTGCCGACCAAGCATTGCAGGCTCCACATACCCATTAGAACCTGATCCGTTCCCGCCTGTCTATCGCGACAGCATCAATTCCCGTCCAGGCTGCGTCTCGTCCCTCAGCTTCTTCGCAGCCGGTGCTTGCTTCTAGCTATCACACCTCGTCCACAGCTCCATCCGCAAGACCGGTAGCCACGGCCTTTGCGTCGAAGGATCTTACCATGTGGGGAATGACACTAAAAGTCGTGCGCGATGAAGGCGGCGTCCGTGCCCTGTACCGCGGTTTGATCCCTACTGCGATGGGAGTCGCCCCCTATGTCGGTATGTGTGAATGCCGATCATCCCAGTGGCGGCCCGCTGATTGTTGCATCCGCGCAGGCATCAACTTTGCCGCATATGAGGCCCTGCGTGGGATGATCAACTCCTCCTGGGAAGAGCAGCGTTCCGCGCAAGTTGGCCTGTGGCGCGTTGGCCGGGTCTATTTCACAGACGTTGACGTATCCGTTCGACGTGCTCCGCCGGAAGATGCAAGTGACGGGAATGGACACGCTTGGCTACAAGTACAATGGCGCACTGGATGCGTTGCAGAGCATCGTTCGGAACGGAAGGCGTAGGCGGTTTGTTTACCGGGGCTTGTGGCCTAATTTGCGTGAGTTTCTGATGCCGACAATCACCCGTTGGGTCGGTTCTGCTCTATAAGAATCCAAACGATCTGAATGATAGTGAAAAGTCGCTCTCCCAGCATCGCAACGTCGTTTTTCACACCTATGAAATGGTTAAGGAGTTACTCGGCGCATCCTAATCTCCTCACCGGACTGTGATCTTTTGCGCCAGCTGCGTATGGAACAATAGAGCACCACGTATACTAATACGACCGCATCTGGAACCGACATTGCTGAAAGCACTAGAGCCTTACGTCTCGACGCTCGCGCTTGAGTTGGGACTAGAGTAATGACAAGGGACTATATTTAGCATTGTATCCTTTTTCTTGAACTCTTGTGTAAACGTCACACGCAATTCTAACAAACAACAGAGACGAGACGGAGAGCAACCTCTGGGATGTTCCTGGTGGGTGTGGATGATGAGAGAAGCGGGGAAATGTGTTGAGACAAAATGAATTTTCTAAGCGAAGCTTGTAATTATTGGCTAGGACGCCCGCCCGGAAACACGCACACGATCCGAGAGGGAGTACACGCCCAAAGCCGAACAGCCGCCGCCGCATCGCGACCCTGCCCTCCTACCACAATACGACCCAAGAAAAAAATAAATCTTTGCCCCAATCGTCCACATCCACCACCCCGACGACCACCACCAGCGACGAGGACACCCCCATCCTCGCACGTACAGCCCTCAGCGTCCGTTCTGCTCTCATGTCCTCCTGACCATTTTTATGACGCAAGTCACCTTTTTTCCGGGCCACTGGCGCAAGCGGTTGGGTGATCTCAGTTCATTATAGAAGGTGAGGGTCCAGTCCTCGGTGCTTGCCGCAGCGTTTCCCCATTTCATTTGACCGGTGTACCCCCCCTGTCCCCATGTCGCTCTCTTGCCCCTCAGATAGTCTCAATCACCCAACGCCCAGCCTGTCACTGCATAAAACGAACTGATCAGCTTTCTTCCCAACACGCATACACCGCCAGGTCGCCTGCAGGCCTGCCTTCTTTGTGACTTAGGCTCTTGACTGACCCTAGCCCCCATCTGTTTCGCCATGTATCGCGGATATCTCAATCGGAAGAAGGGACAGTCAAGACCACAACACGTACCAACAGCGCAGCGTGCCTCCCGCGCCGACTGCACATTCCCCGTCATCCCTTTCAACCTCGTTTACTTCACCTTCTGGGTCCTCAGTTTTTTCCTAGTCCTTGGGCCGTTGACTTCCAACTGGCAACCAGTTCTTGATTTCCCACCCAGGCCGATCAACTGCTGTACCTCACAAAACCCTCCACTCGAGTGCCTCGTCGTTCGCAAGAACCGGTTCTTCCCCTCTCTTTCTCATCCCCCCCCCGCTCTGCCCCAGCGGGGCTCGTAATGGCGCCCCCAAGGACAGTTCTCGCACAGCAACTCCGGCCCGACCCCACGGGCCTTATTCCTCTCGCTGCACCACCAGCACTACCGCTCTCCTCCATCGAACAGTTCGCATTAAGCGCGCATAGGGGGTCCGTCGCGAAGAAGTCACAGGAGACGGCACGGGCGTTTGTGGCTTCTTTTTTTTTCGGGTTCGCAGCAGCTCAATGACCAAGGGTCCAAAACGGGGCGTGACGAAGACATCTTGCAGGATCTGCGGCTTCGAGCGCATTTCCGACCGACCCCAATGTCGTCTGTAGATAATCTTCAGGTGAGTATCGTTCAAGTTGTTTGAAGTCTTTTCCTCATGTTCGTTGAATTTTTTAGTCTGCCTCTGCTTCGAATCGCTGCCATTCACCAGCATGCGTTTGAAGGGCACAGCACCCAAAGTTTCAGCGGAGCCCGCACTCCATTACCTCCCCCCAAACCAGAACAGTTGCGATCTTTGAACCAAGACCACCGCAATCTTTGGTTGACAGGAACAGGATTCTAGTGTCGATGCCGCTCCCGTTGTCATCAGCCCCCGGATCTTCCGCCGCTGTCTCATTCATAAAGGCGCAAGAGGAACGGAAACAAGAAGCATCGTCTTCCCCACTGTCGCAGCAGAAGTCTGATAGCGAACTGAAGCAGGATATTGGAGGAAGAGTGATGCCCCACCACCATGAGTTACGTGACCATTCGCGCCGAATGCTCTTTCGGGCTCAAGGTCTCCACGTCCTGTGTCTCTGGCAGAGTCCTCTCATTCAGGTCACACCATCGTTCCCGTCAACAAACGTTTGAGCGCACTCATCACTGATGCGGAGTTTCGCGATGGCGGAGGAAGGCGACTCTGATTCTGAACAGGGACATCTCACAACTACCACCCACTCAGGACGCTTCTCTCCTACCTCGGGCTGCGAGGAAGAAGAAGAACCGTCGTTTTCGGTTCGGTGCCTCGGTGAACATTGGCCCTATGCACAGGTCTAGGTATTTGGACCTCACCGAGCACGCTGCGTCGCAGTCAGACGACGGCTTCCCTCTGTCCCGGACGCTCACAGGGACTCTTCAGGGCAGCCACTCCAGCAATGTCGCATGACCATGCCCCACGACTCAGTAAAGTTGCAGCCAAAGGGTTTATTGCCCCGACGACTGCTGCGGGTGCCGGCGCATACAACGAGCAGCAACATCCGCAGCCGTATCACAGCCTGGACAGCAGCAGCATCCGGGGAGCGTATGCTTCCTTCCTCCCCCTACACACCCAACAACCCCCCATCATAGCGCGTCGGCTCCGTCCCCTCCGTCGAACCATCGTTCCGCCAAACCGCGATTAGTATCACAGGGAAGCTTTGCTCCCGTCGCATTTGGTTTCGGGCACAAGCGTGCAGCAGAGAAGTGGGTTTCATCGTGGTCTGTGGGTGCGCGAGGGGGGGGTAGGGTGTGGCAGAGAGATGGGGGAGGCTGGCGGTGGTTCCTCAAAACCACTTCACGTCGGCGTATCTCGTCGACGTCTTCTCTCAACGGATCTTCATATCAGGTAGCCCCCTCGACGCAAGCGTTGTTTCATATCGAAAGAAGTGCTCATTTCAACAGGTCATTCAGCTCCGGACACTCTGGGAATGTGTGCAGCCTTCCTTGCCAGGAGGATGGAAGTCCAAAGCGACGCTACGCCAAACGCTCCCTTTCCGGAGCTTGGAGCGTGTCGTCCTCAGTGACCAACCTTATCAGACGCAGACGGCTTCTCTCTACCATGACCGGGCGGCCATCCAACCTGGGGACGTGCTTGAGGGGGGTGGGCCCCCAGCTCAACAAGGTGGGGATGCCCATCGACGGTGGTGTCGTATTTGTGAAGGGACCCTCTGGGCATGCGTCCAGCAGACCGCGCGATTGACCCCGATAGGATGTGGGCGCGCTTCGACCAGCAAGACGAGTTCAGAGAGCCGGTTTCAGCGCGTCGTTTGGAAGAGCGGGTGTTGCCGGCTCTTGTTGTACGATGTGCGCAAACATCTGCACCTCTGGGGACTTGCAAGAGGAAGGCTTTGTTCCGGTGAGTACTTGTGCTTCTCGGGTGAGATAACTGCTAATTCGTAAATAGTGTGAATGGCCGCACCCCGCGGCATGTGGCCAGACTGAGGTCGGAATTTGACGCAGGCGCCGACTACAACCTGGTGGAGTCTGATCCAGGAGACCTCGATCCGCATGGCAGTCGCTTCTATTTTCAAAGCCTACCTACGCGAACGTGAGTCTTACATCTCCGTCTTCTAATGAAAGTGCTAACGGCGAAGTAGTGCCACAATCGCTTTTGACACCGAGCCTTGTGCCGCTGTTCGAGTCCGCTCTTACGGCGGATGCCAGTACGCAGGAGCCCTCAAGCCTTACCCCGACAACACCAGGTACCAGTCGCGCATTCCCTATGCTCCGATGTAAAGCCACCTTCGCTGTCGACTCTGGCTATGCGCGAGCTTTGCCGGACAGCGTAGCATGTCCAAAGATACAATCGCAACCCTTTGGCTTCTCTCATCGCGGAACTACCGATCAGGAGAACCGTGATCTGCTTTACACTAAGTGGTCGAGCTCATGAAGGGCCACAGCCGCCAACAGCAAGGAAACGAGGATGACCATAGGCAACCTGCTTCTTGTGCTATGGCCCGAGTCTCAACATGAACCCGTCCTTGCTGCGGGTTCTGCTGGCGAGGTTCCGGGTATTTGGGATGGTCAGCCCGCCTGCAAGACCTGAAACTCCCGCACGCGTGCTTTCTCAAGTCAGCACCCAAGATGGTCGTATTTTCGGCCTATGTTGATTGCCCCAACATCACCAGACAAGTCGGACGCGTTGAGCTACAGCAGCGAAGCTTCGGACGCAGTTGGTACCCAACCTCGAGGCTCGCTCGGGGTGCATCACCGTATACTTCTCACCTTCGAGTCTCGGACGTTTCGCCGTACCGTTCGTCAAGCAACTCGAGTTCTGGTCAAGATGACGCTGCCTCTTATGTCTCCGCCCCTGATCATCCTCCCAGCCCATCGGACGGCAGCTCCAGCAACTTGCTGCTCCTGACAACTTCCACTGATTCTCTCGCAACCCCTCTCTACAATGTCTGAGGCCTCTTCTTTACAGCCTTGCCATCGTCATGACCTCTGAGAAACAACTCTGAGAAACCTCATTCCCCTCTTCCCTATACGGTCATCGCCAAACCCCGCTGACCTTTCAACTCATCCTCTCTCCGCTCGTCGTCCCTTTGCTCTTCTCCGGTTCCTCTTCCCTCCCACGAGTGATGATGCCCCTCGTAGCTCCGTCTCACGACGCAAGTCGTTGTCTCTTCTTTACATTCCCTGCATTGAACAGGTCCGAACAAGACAGCCCAGATGGTTCGTTGAGACCTGGACCGCTGTCGCCACAAAGATCCAAAGCGTCCATCGCTTCCATTATTGTTCTCGAAGAAGTCCCCACTTTCATCGCTAGGCTCACCTGCCAATCTGTCCTGCCCTCCTGAGCTGATCCAGACTCCAGCGCGGTATGCTCTGCGTACCATCGTGTCCGCCCGTCAAGACGGACCTCCAGTGCTCAATAACAGTCCATTGCTTCTCCGACTATGGGCTTGCATCGACGCGACTCACGATATCCAGGCCCACAGTCCTGCTACTGATATGTCACGGTCATCCAGCTCGCTCCCCATACGGACAGCGCTCGATCACGCTCAGACTCCTCGGGGTCATCCTCGTTCTTCGCCACCCCACAGCAGACGCCGATTGCGGACTTTTACCGCGGCCAGTCTCCGTCGCTCCTCTCTGTGCATCTGGGCGAGGAAGGAGGTGCCCGTGTTCGCGTAGCGCGTCACCCCAGCCTTCTCCCTTGCGCAAGTCAGACAGCCCGTCATCAATGTGGAAACCCGCTGCCGACGACAATTGGGCGGCGAGCGTACTTTCAAGAGGGCACAGGCGTCGTCCACTTCAGATGCGCAGGAGTCAGTGTGGAACGTGAAGGATGCAGTCAAGCTTTTCGATCGCCAGTTAACGGTTTCATCTTGCGGTAGGCCATACTGGCGGAGTTTCCGGAAACTCTTTCTTTCCTAATTCTCAGTCTCTGGGGCCGGTCGATCCCGCACAGTCACACATCATGCGCATATAATCGTTTTCTTCACGTCGTGCTCCACTACCATAGCAAACGTTAGCCTCCATACATACCACCTTTTTTTGGATTCACGTCGCTGTCATCTGGGAAATGCGGACATGCCACTCACTACCGTCTCGTCTCACCATACGCAATTTTTGGCATTTACGACATTATCATATTTATTGGTTCCTACTATATGATGAACGGTGTAGTAGGTCTCTGCCTCTGGCAAGCTGCTTCTCCGAATTTGCTTTACTCTAGACCCTGTCAGATATATGCTTCTGCTATGCTGTCAGATATATGCCCCTCAATCGTTTGGTCATTGTAGCCAAAGGAATTTCCTGTCAGTCGGTGGATAGTTTGCAATTGCAAGGATTTGTGGTGGTAGACTGCGGCCTAAGGGTCGCGTGAACAGATTCGGTTGAATTCCTTGGAACTTCAAGTCGCATGACACGACGAGGCTCAAGTATCCTTCTGAGCGAGCATTGCCGCTCTGCTAGGTGTCTGCGTCGGAAGCCATACCCAGATGACGTGCAGACTCGACGCTGAATAAATTCAGCTGGATGACCTCGGATCGGAGTTTTCTTGTGGACGAATAAACAAGGAATTGAGAGGATTTCTTGGGGAAGATTCTTGCAATGAGCTGCCCGAAGTTATCATCGACATGCAGGTTATTTAGGCCTTCTTGTCCCACGTCGTGTCCTAGCGACAATTGACGTCGTGCGTGCCGAGAGCTAGTGGTGGGCCATCGCTGTGTAAGGGCGTCGGGCAGGGTAACCAATGTCCGGTGATTGCGGCACTGTTTTCCGGTCCAGCGAGTTTCGCAAGTGTGTCGTACGCGCGAGCTCGGGTTAACGAATCATCGGATACCTTATCGCTGTGTCCCGATGCCCGCTGCGGTTGATTATAGCTCTGTGACCGAGACCGAATAGAGATGGCGGGGGATGTTTGGAGTATTGTAGGGTGAGATAATGGTGAGGCAGTATTGTGTTTAAGGCCGGACAAGTCAGATAGTCCACGCATTGGTGAGCAAGCCACAGGCAACCGATCGTCGCCACAGGAATCGCCGTGTATCCTCTAAGACTGGTGTGGAGGTACGATAGCCACGCCGAGCCCGTAATGAAGATGCGACGTTGGTAGCATCGTTCAAAGATATGGAGTAACTTGCTAAAGAGAGGTAAAAACAGTCGGAGAAAAGTAGACTTTCTCGTTCCGCCTGAAATCGCGCAACAGCTTGTGGTTGTTGTAGTTTGAAACGCTCGTTGTCGGTGCAGAAGTTCTCTGATTCCAAAATCCTCTCAAAGACTGAGATCACCTTCTCAAGGGTATCGCCTATTGATGTAGTGCTGTAAGCTTGAAACGGCAAGCATGAACATATTGAGATCGTCCTCTTGCTCGATATTCGTCCCGAAGTAGTCGTTAATTATGGCCTAGTGGTAATCATCGGATGCTGTAACCCCCTCTGCTATACCTAACTCACATGATCAATTTGAGTCTCTACAATCGATAGAAACTGCGTACCCAATGTAGATCCTTTCTCTGCTTGAACCACTGTAACCTTCGTACACGTGCACGCGAGCTGAAACGCCCAGAAAACGAAGCCCAGGAGCTCTTGAGCATAAATTTGCCTTATACCTAGGTCGGTCGTTGCGCAAAAGCTCGAATAGACCGTCTCTGTACCATGGTCTTCCCAGGAATGACAAGCATGCGCCGTTGATCTGCTGAATATGGTCCATGACAATGACAAGCTCGTAGACCCTGCGAAGCTGGGCATCGACGACGGCCCAGAGATAGACCTGGTCTGGATGAGCGGTGGCGTGATAGAGATCGGCGGCTAAGAAGCGAGCCAGAATGTCATTGTGTTTTGCGGGAAATTGCCAGATGCTACCAGATCCGACATGGAATACGATGACTTGTTGAGCATTGACCCACTCAACAACCACGTGGAAAGACCTGCGCACACCTGTGATGGAGAAAGCTGATTTATCGAGGGTGTTTGCGTTATAGATCGCGCGCTGGAAGGGAATATGGGGTTGGGCGAGGTCATTTGCCTTTGCGACAGAGGAGACAATGCACCATCTGGTGAGAGCTCGGACTTGAGTGGGATCGTAAGAGTTTCTCCATTCCGGATATCGATCCTCCGGATGAATTGTCGCCATACATTGATCGACATATCCCGCGACACGGATGTCCTGGGAGGCCAGGGAGACCCAGACCAGCGCGCGCAGCAATATGGGAGTCTCACGGACGTCGTCCAGAAATTGGTGGACTGACCCGGCACGGAAGAGCTTGGTTGGGACACATGCGAAGGATCCGTCAATGCTGGAGATGGGTCGCCTCCTTGTCCAACTCTTCTTCTACGGTCTTGCGCACGTGGGAGCGCAGTCCCATTGCCATCCGCCTTCAATATCTTGCTGTCTCCAGGTCTTCTCCGAGTCCTTGGGGAAGCGGACGGGAGGATGGAATGAGTTGGGCGCAAATTGAACACGAAGCCACCGCGCTCGGCTTTTGATGACGTAGATCAGTACATCTACAAATCGTACAAGGGCCCAGGCGGTAGGGGACTTGTAGGGGGCAACGCTTGATGAAAAAAAAGATGGGAGATACTGTGAATGCTGCGACGATGAATAGGAAGACGGAGCCACAACACGGTGACGGGAGATGGCCACAAGATTATCCAAGGTCCACAGGAGGATGACAACTCCTGCTAAGAAAAAGAATCATTGCGACTTCTAGCAAGAAAGGGATGGACCAGATGACTGGCCTCTACGTTCCATGCTTCCCAGTTCTCAAAGCGGATCTGACGGACAAGGACGTTCTCCCGAGGGGAAGCTAGTGGTGAGTTCCACTTGAGATACTCGCGCACCCATTGTTTGGCCATGATGCCGAACAGAGCGGGCAGCGAGACTGAGAACGAGGCTGAAGAACAGGAGCGCGTTGATCCAGCGAGAAGAGGAAGACGGATGCGAACGGTGGCGCATAAAGAAGATTTTGGATATGACTGCGCCGAGGGGCGGAGGCCACGTTGGTATGGTTCCCTCTGTGATAGCAAGATTTGGTAGGCGATGAGTTGGTTCGTTGTGTCCGTGCTATCCCCTTGAAGCAGCTGGTAGGTTTGGACAACAAAGGTCGTGAGTATAGCGGAAAATAAAGCCGCCTATGTTTGGTTTAGTACTCTGAAGTGTATGCTCATTTGTGGGACTCACAAACACGAGCAGTGTATCGATGTCATCCGCGTAGTCTTTCATCATCCCTGTGTCGTTCTTCATCAAATGGTCTTCTACACCGGCCCATCCTGTCAGTCCGGCGTCCAATGGTTTCTCGTGAATGTAGGTAAGACTTCCCCCATGCCAACATAGTCAAACACTCACAGTGGAAGACGAATAATGATTCGGTGGCTCCGCATTGGCGTTTACGCCTAGTATGGATGAACCATTGCGTCGCCTAAGCTTAGATTACACTAAAGCAGCCAGAGTGAGTTAGGGTAAAAACACCCAGACTGCACGTACCTCTCGATACCGGTAGTTGAGCAGCGTAAGGTCGTCTAGAGTGTATCATATCGCTGGCCCGTTATCGCCATCACTACTCAACCCGAGACGCTTGCCACCGCCAACAGTCGGCGTCGACACTGCCCATACATAAAGCGAAAAAGTTCATGGCCGGTCGTCTGAATAATGCGGAGCCGTGTCTTCTTGAGAAATAGCACATCCTGTTCAATGGTCAATCGGTCATGTTTGATGCATTACTTAGAGGCCCGAAGCTCTACCCCTTGGCGCGGATGTTGCCGGGCCCTGAATCGGACCGGAATCAAAACATTCGGTCTCAGCAGGCGGAGGAGTGTTAGTTTTACGATGTCCGCTTCGCTAGCCGATGGCCTTATGCTTTCGGGCTTTGTAGCGGATGGGGAACGAGCCTTCGCGGCGTGACCTAACGCACTCAAATGAGGCCCCAACTACGCTGTCAAGTTTCAAATAAGAGATTTGACATTTCGACCTGATGAATAGAGCTAGTGGGATGTATAGGATAAGTACAGACAAAGTAACGAAATTGTCGTCAACATGAGCTGGCACTCCGTATCGTCTTGCAGTTCATTTGCTCGTGCGGCCCCAGTGAAATTGTTTTCATCTGCCATTAGAGGCTGTGTGATGCAGCAAGAAAAAAAAACGATTGGGGTTGCCAGTGAAAGTAGCACAGAGGCAAAATGGAAGCCAAGGGCGGGGGATCCGTCGCGAAAACCTGTTCAGGCGTCGCTGCGGACCAGCGCGTCGTCGGATTATTCCTTTTCAGCGTCCGCGACGCTTGACGTTGGAGATGGTTCAGCGTGCTCGGATGGTCTACCGGGACCGCAGTGGATGATTGGTAAATGCGAATCGAGGATACAGCGCTCCTCTTCAGCACTTCTGCAGGGCGACACCTCGTCACTCAGTGATGGGGGACTGAGCGGGGCTCGAGAATGGGTATTGTCTGTGCGGGATGAGGAGACAGTGAGGCAGCATAGTTGGGTATGAAGCGATGAGTGTGGTTTATGCGAAGGGATGCGAACCATAAGCAGGCAGGTAGTTGGCGTCGTCACAGGAACCGCCGTCATGTATCTTCTCGAGAATGTAGATGAGGTACGAGTACAGTCGCGAGCTGATGATGAAGATGTTCGCCGATAGCATTGCGGCAAAGACATGGAGCAGTTCGCTGTAAGATCGGAAGTACTGAAGCAGAGAAATATTTCTCCTCATTCTTTTCGTTCGAGTCCACGCAGTAGTTTGTAGGGGTAATAGTCGAAAGCGTTCGTTTTGAGTTTTGAAGTTTTCCGATGTTAATATCTGTTTAAAGACTATAGGCAAAACCATTTTGCGCAAATTGTCGCAGCACGATAAGATTGAAGGCTCGAGACGGCGAGCATGAACATGTTGAGATCGTCTTCTGTCTCGACATTGGACCACCAAAAGGTAGTCGTCGATCAGTTGATGCAGTGATAGTCATCTCGCTTCGTTACACCCTCAGCCATATCTAGTGGGGCGCAGTCAGCTCGGACACCAGTAACATACGGGATTGCGTAACTAGCAAGGGCCCCCACAGCCGTTTCAGCCGTTGTTGACCTTTGTGCACGGTGCATGCGAGTTTAAATGCCTGAAATCGTAGCCCCGGGAGTCTTTGAGCAGAGTATCGCCTTGTACTCGGGACGGTCATCGCGCAAAATTGCAAGTAAGCCATCTTTGTACCATGCACTCTTCCCAAGAAGAGACAGACTTGCCCTCCATTGATACTCTGAATATGCACCAGGAGTACAATAAGCTCGTAGACCCTCCGAAGCCTGAACGTCGACGATCATCTTGACGTAGCTCGTGTCCGTCCATCAACGGTAGCATAGTGAAGGCGGAACAACAAATAAGGAAACGAAGCAAGGATATCGTTATGTTGAGCAGGTTTCTGCCAAATCTTCCTTGCCGTAGTCGTCGTGAAAGGCGACCGGTCATGCTGCTCGATGCCTCTTCGAGAGCTCATCAACATTGACTGTGTGGAACGCTCGGCGCAGGTTGGTGATGGAGAATTTGCGATGAGGCATCCCCCGGTTTGTTGCATGTAAATTAGTCAACACAGGAGAGAGCGCAATGGTAGTTGCATCAATGCCCGGTGTATCGGTCATGTGGCGGATGACAGTGAGTTCATTTGTTTTTGACAATCGAAAGACACCATCGGCACCATCTTGTAGAGCTCGCAGACTTGTGAAGTGTCACATGAGCCGTGGCCATTCGGGCCACGGTGAACTGCTCTTCATACACTGATGCACACGTATCCTGCCAGCTCGAACGTCTTGGGATGCTCTTGCTATAGCCCATACCAGTGCGCGCAACAGAATAGATGTTTCACGAACGTCTTTCAGAAATTGAGAGACTTATTTCGGCTCGAAGCACTCTTGGTGTTTTCTATCGTTAGCAGGTTGGCCGTCACGCCAAAGGTGGCATACTTCCCATTGCATTTCTGTTTTCACGGTCTCGCGCACGGAAGCGCAATCCCACTTCCACCCGCCTTCAAATATCTTGCTTGACCTTCCATAGTCTTTCCTTGGGATGGGTAAAAAGCGATGGGGTAAGGGAATGACGATCTCTCGGCAGCCACCCGATCACATTAGCCATCGCACCTTGCTTTTCAACGCCGCGTATACAAAGGCAGTCTAACAAGACGTAAACGAGAGCCCAGGCCGTGGGAGACTTGTAGGGGCAGTCAGCGTTTTGATGAAGATGGAAGTACTGTGAAGGCCGCGACAATGAGCAAGAAGTTCTGAAGACTGTGAAGTTACAGTATGGTGACGGAGATGGCCCACAAGATTATCCAAGGTCCACAGGAGGATGACAATTCCTGCCTAAGAAAAGAATCATTGCGACTTCGAGCAAGAAAGGGATGGACCAGATGACGGGCCTCTACGTTCCATGCTTCCCAGTTCTCAAAGCGGATCTGACGGACAAGGACGTTTTCCTCGTGGCGAAGCCAGTGGCGAGTTCCATTTGAGATACTCGCGCACCCACAACCCATTGTTTGGCCATGATGCCGAACAGAGCGGCAGCAGCAGCGAGACTGGAACGAGGCTTGCAATGAAAAAGAGGAGCCCGTTTATCCAGCGAGAAGAGGAAGTCGGAGCAAAGGCTGGCGCAATGGAGAAGAACGATTTTGGATTGCGGGCCACGCTGAGATTTGGAGGGCATGTCGGTATGGTTCCCCTTGCTCGTGAGATAATTTGGTACGCCCCGATGAGCTGGTTGGTGGTATCTGTTGTTATCTCCCTGAAGCAGCTTGGTGAGGTTGAACGACGAAAGTCGTAAGTATGGCCGAGAACAAGGACCGCTCCTCGCCTGGATGGGTGTAAGTCACTTTCAAAGATGATTATGAAGCCTCGGCTCACGCACACAGAAATACGAGCAGTGTATCAATGTTCCTCGGCGTAGTCCTGTCATCATCCCGGCCCGTCCATTCTTCATTTAAGTGCTCTTCGACGCCAAAAGCCCATCCCCATCAGTCCAGCGTCCGACGATTTCTAGGCAGACTGTTGGTAGGGTCATCAGTGTGGTAGAGTCATATGCCATATACGCAGTTCTGCACCATAGAAACGACTGAATAGCGATCCCGCGACTCTCCATTGTAAAGCTAACACCTATTGGGTGTACCATTGACCCTCATGAGGGCACGTATGTGTGTAGCTGGAACTGGAGTAAATACAAGGCCTCATTGTAGTTCCTGGTCATGCCAACTTACTTGGCTGTACTCGGCGGCTAGATACGTCAGGAAGGCAGGAATTCCACGTCACGGTCGGGTGCAATCGGGTACCAAGTTGCCATTGATTAGATGGTTTTGCCTCCAACCGAGGACGTCTTGCACAGCCCAAGACTGACACTCTGTACAAAAGAGGAGTGCATCACGTCTCCATGATCAGGAGCCTTTGGGCTTGAAGCTGCGACCAAGGAATAAGCCACCTCCACAAGCGTAGTTATGACCGTAGAAAAGGGATTGAGTACAAGGCTAGATTGGAAAGCCGAGGCGAGTCCTTGGTTGACCCGCGGCTTGCCCCCGGGCGAAGTTGCCGGGCCGCGCTGAGAACTAGAAAAACCGATCCCTTTATGAATCTCATTGTGCGGGATGCCTGAGCTCGACCTTAGGACTTTGTGAACCACCACGACACCTTCAAGACTATCGAGGCACCACCACCAAGTGTTTGTAACACCGAACTAATATCGATACTTTGATCAAGTATGACGACGTTCAGAAATTAAATTGCACTTGATACCTCACAAAGAAGCAAGATAGACATTCAGAGCGAGTTAACATCTTGGCATGAAAACGACTTATACCTGAACAGCTCTGCCTCACCGAAAACCCACACATGTTCTATAGCTGTCCAGATGGAGCTACCGCCAGGCACGAACTGCGCTACGACTCAGCCCTCGTATTCTTGAACTGTTATGCACGAAAAACGGCCAGCGAAGAAAAGGGATACATTCGGTCCCGCCGCCTGCCGAGCTTCCTCAAGCCGCGGAAGACACCTCCGCGCCTCGCTGCACAACGCGCACCAGCAGCTCCTTCACAACTTCAGCCTCGACGAGGCACTGGCCTCTCTGTTGAGACACCGCTCGCACTCTTTGAATAGTACCACATTGACACGCTGCGCACAGACAAAGCTTCACAACGGGAGACGACAACCACGTCGCGCCCCCGACGACCTACTTCCTGAGCTCGGGCGACAAGATACCGCGTACTTTCTCGAGGAGGACGGCGGTGCAGGACGGGCAGCTCACACGCGCCCGAAGGAGAAGGCGGATATGTGAACAAGATTGGCCACGGTGCGCGCTGCGTTTCGCTCCCCCGCCGCGCGACTCTCACCGCGCGTGGCGCAGGCCTCCATGAGCTCGACGAGGTGTATCGCAAGGTGACGCTCGAGAACCCTGCGATCAAGGCGGTCGCGCGCGATCTCAGGTTTCACCGCGATCCCGTAGGTGAGGATAGGCACTACGCGAGCATCGGCGCGATATGTTAAGGTTATCACCAGCACTGCAATCCATGATCATTTGCAAGCAGCAGCAAATCGGGCGGCGAAGGTGCGTGACGCATCCTTATGTATCACCCCCGCTCATCCTTTCATTAGTCCCCAGAGCACAACGACTCGTACGTCCATTCCAAGTCAACTCTATCCTAAACTCAACACACACTTCCCGCGGGCACAGCACCTTCCTGGTAAGAGCCCCCTCGGCATCCCTCGCGGAACCCATCTGACAGCGCAACCGTGCAGTACACAAACCCGCCCTCCGCACTCGGCTTCTGGCTCCCGCTCGAGAAATGCACGCCCGAGAACGCGCGCTCTTCCTTCCTGCTGACCGGGCAGCCACCGCACCGCGCCGATCTCGAAGCGCTTCGTGCGGCTGCCCGGGGGCGGGACGGGCTTCGAGGAGCTCGTCGCGCCCGAGAACACGCCGCCGGCCCCGGAGGGCAAGTACATCCTCGAGGCGTGCGAGCCCGGGTGCGCTTTCCCCTTCCCCCCTAACGCGGAAGTGGAGCTGACGAGTGTAAAGGGGATTTGGTGCTTATACACGTGGAGCGTGCTGCACAAGTCGGGGCGGAACGCGAGCGCGCGCACGCGTTTTGCGTATACGTTCCACATGGTCGAGTCGGCGCCGCACGCGGCGTACGACGCGAAGAAGAACTGGCTGCAGCCGACGCGCGCCATGCCGTTCTCGCGCGTGCTCGACGCGCCGAATGCGAGTGTGCACCCCGAGACGGGCCCGCGCGCGTGATCACTAGGCTCTATACAAGTGTAGAAATTACAAGAGTTTCGGGGCTGTATGCATCTATGTGTTACACCAATTGGATGTTTGCGCGGTTTCTGGATGTCTTCGCCGGAGAGCTTGCCCAGCTCGTCGATGAGCGCGGGGAGGAACGTCCCGCTGCCTTGCACGTCCGCGCGCACCGCCGCGATCTCCGCCGCAATCGTCACCGCCAGCACCCTACCCTACCCCCAATCAGCCTCACCCAACCCCTCAAAAAAGACAAAGCACGCACCCGCCAATGGCAGCAACGAACATATCCCCCGCGCACAAGCGCGCCGTCCTCCGCTGCGCTGTTCTCGCGCGCAGCGAGGCTCGCGCCCGCGCAGAACGTCGCGACGGCCGTGCCGACCATGCAGCCCGAGCCCGTGACGGCGCCGAGCAGGCGGTGCCCGTTGTCGAGGCGCGCGACCGCGGCGCCGTCCGACACCCAGTCCGTCGTGCCCGTCAGCACCACGATGCACCCTGCACCCCCTGTGAGTCTTTACCACTAGAGAGAGGCGGAGCGACGCACGGTGCTGCAGCGCAAGAGCACGCACGAACGCCGCGGTGGGGTCGGCGAAGCCAGCGCCGACGCTGTCGACGCCCTTTGCTGTGCGACCTCGGCGGAGTCCGCGAGTGCGCCGAGTTCGCCTGCGTTGCCTTTTAGGACGGTTGTTTGCCAGTTGCTTAGCAGGCCTACGAGTCGTCAGTCTCACGCCACGCGCGGGGGAGCGGGCGGCGTACCGTGTGCGGAAGAGCGGCCGGTACGCCGTCGCGCCCACCCCGACGGGGTCGAACACCGACCGGCACGCGATTGATATTCGCGTTCTTCCCTGTACCCAATCAGCTCAATGTGTGTGGAGAGAGGGGAGGAGCGCACCGGCGGCGAGCATCCCATCGAGGTTCTGGATGGTGCCAAAGTTGACGAGGAGGCCGCCAGACACGCGGCTCAGGTCCGCCATCTCCTCGGGCGCGGTCGCCATGATGGGCGACGCGCCGAGCGCGAGCGTCGCGTTGGCCGACTGGTTGGTGACAGACGTTGTTCGTGATCTACCTCCTCATCAGCCCCCGCCGTCTCAAAATCACTGGCGCGTTTACCTGGTGCACGAGCGGCGCGAACCGCCGCACAGCCGCGAGCACGCCCGCGACGCCGCGCTTGACCCCCTCGACGGTGTACGCGCCGGGGGCGGAGAACGCGCGGTGCGGGGCCGCGGTAGAACGCGGCGATGGGCGCGGCGAGGCGCGCCGCGGCGGCGCGCGCGTCGGGGCGCGGCCATGATGTCGCTGACGACCGCGACGAGCCCGTCGAGCGCGGCGGCCGCTGGGTGCGACGGCGCGCCCCAGAGACAGTGCCGGACGTTGGTCGCGTTGATGCCCGCTGCAACGATCAGCGTGGTGCACGGGAGAGATGGGGCGTGTCAATGTCACGACAAGGTTAGGGCGGGATCAAAAATAGCGTGTGCTCACCGATGGCGACGGCCTTGACGTCCGTCCCGTCGAGCACCGCCAGCATCTCTGCGATGCCGCGCGGGCCGACGACGGGGCTCTTGACCTTTTTCGTCGCGGTGCCCCAGACGGGCCCGAGCCCGACGTAGTCTGCGCCTTCCTGAATGGCGACGCGGACGTGCTCGGGGGCGTGTTGCACTGTCTTGCCGATGATGCTGCCGGGCGGGAGCAGGCGCGCGCGCGAGGGGGAGCGGCATGTCGGTCTGGGCCGATGTGCACGCCGTCAGGGGCGCCCATGGCGAGCGCGACGTCGATGCGGTCATCGATGAGGATCGGGACGTTGTAGCGGCGGCAGACCTCTTTTGTTTTTGCGCGCGACGACGTCCAGGATCTGGCAAACCCAGCAAGGTTAGAGTGGAAAAGTTTTGGCGAAGGGGGGGTCGTTCATTTACCTCGCCGGTGTCGGCGGTCTTTTCGCGGACCTGGACGAGCGTCACGCCACCCTGGAGGGCCTGCGAGCAATCTCACTACTTTTAATTTCAGCGCGCGATCGAATGGATAGCGTTACTAGTTCAAGAGTCTCGAGATAGTCCTAGCGTTGTACGGAAAAAGATGGTCAGGATGAGAAGATTTCCGGCTGCGCTGCTGGCTGACGCGCGCACCCTTGCCTGGGGGCAGCAGGTCGCGGCCGGTGACGAGGTAGAGCGAATAGTCAATGTCTTGAGCCATGGCGGTGAGCAGAAGCAGCGACGATGACGATGTCTGCTTCTCGAGGGCGGGTCTCGCGCGAATATCCACTCGGAACAAGTTTGATGAGCGCGATGGAGGGGCGCGCGGTGATTGGCCGTGCTGCTCCTGGGCGTGCGCGCGGCTGGACCGTCTGCGCGGACGCTCTGGGCTGTGGGCCCTTGTGTGGGCGCAAACCGCGCGGCGGCGGGGCGGGTGCCCGCCACGGCGGCCTCGACGTCGGCCGAACG
This sequence comes from Phlebiopsis flavidoalba, assembly GCA_035772785.1. Classification (NCBI taxonomy): domain Eukaryota; kingdom Fungi; phylum Basidiomycota; class Agaricomycetes; order Polyporales; family Phanerochaetaceae; genus Phlebiopsis; species Phlebiopsis flavidoalba. The sequence goes on from JAOCPU010000060.1 coordinate 82,315, forward strand.
AGGCCTGCCCCGGCGATGTTTCACACCGCCCGCGGCTGATGCAGCAGCGCGACAGAGAGGGGGGCCATGACGCGCTGATGCGTCTGGAGACAGAGCACTCTGACGAACGAGCACGCGGGGGGCCGCCACAAAGCGGCCTTCTGGCGCGGGCGGTGAACGGTTCTGCCACGGGCCAAGCCCTTGGGCCTCGACGGTGGCGCGCACCCGCTTTTGCGAGTCCTCCTGCGCGAATTTTCCGGGCGCATTTTCGCGCCTGGGACGAATCCGGGACAATCACACAGAGGTGATCGCTGATGGGTCGTTACCAACCCCCGTCGTGTGCGCTCTGACATACGCCTCTCTCACGCACGCCCGGGGCAGCCAATCCTCGCCGCTGCCAGGTCGCGTCTTATATACCGCTACAAATTCGTGCATCCGGTGTGCGACGATATGTATAGCGTTGCGTAGTGGCGCACTCGCTCGCTGGCTCGCTGGACCAGGGTGCGCTCGGCCATGGGCAACGTAAAGGCCGTGGGGGGCTACTGCGTCCCGCGGCCAATGGCAGGGCCTTCTCGCCCACGGGAGTTTCCTGGCTGCCCGCGGATTCACATGGTGATAGAGTATATTCGCAGAAGAACCAGCCTCTCGGAAAGATGAACCTTGCCATTCGCCCAAGTCCGCTATGGGCCTCCGTTTGTCTCCTGCAAACACACCAGAAAGGCAGGCCCGGTCTCCAGCGATGCTGCGTCGAGGCGCGTCGCAGAAAGCCTGCTTTCGCCGCGGATAGCACAGATGATCAGGTGGGAACTGGGATGCGCAGAGGCGTGTAGACATGCTGCTAGGTGACCGTCTGTCCGTGTAGGCCGTCGCTAGGAGGGGGTGATATTCGACGCCAGAGGAGGAGCCCCCATATAGCAGATGGTGTCTCGTCTTCAATCGCCGTGCGTCAACAGCCGTGCGTGCTGAGGACGTCGCGAGTCAGAGGCGGTTCGACGATGGCAGAGAGTAAGAAAGGCAGGACAATAAACAGTGCCAGATAATGCTAGGATAGACAATGCTAGGATAACAGTGCTAGGATAATAAAAACTCGGATTAATGCTAACAGCTGTGCTGCTCTGGGGTGAGATGATGAAGCAGTTGGCCAGGGGTGGCCGCGTCGGGCGCCGCCAGCTCGGGCATGGCCGCGGGTGCGGTCGCCGCTATTGTTGCGGCCGACAATGTGCAAGACAATAAATATGACAGCGCCAGCAGGGCGGGAGAGGGGGCGGGCGGGGGTGCCCTTTGTCGCGATTGGGCCACATTGTGCCCCAAATTGCGGCAATTATGGCACGAAATCCAGGCCCCACTAGCGCAGTGATGGGGCCGGACAACAGGGCCAAACAGCGAGGGCTGTGTAAACGCCCGTGGCAGGACGCAGAGCCTATACAACCTTCCTCCCGACCCTTGGCTCTCGCTTTCCCACTCTCTCCCTCCATCACGCTGCCCCCGCCGTCGCCCAAGGCCCCCTCCTCGCCATGTCCCTCCGCCGTAGGGCGAAAAAAGTCCATCGTCTCCTCCGCCGGGCCCTTTGTCGACCTCCCCGTCCCCCACAACACCGCCCTCAACAAGGCCGCGTCGCAGTCCACCTCGCTCTACCAGCAATGCTCCGTCCTCCGCACACGCTTGATGCGCGTGCACGACTTTTCCGCCTTTTTCTCGCTCTCAGCCAGCCCTGAGTCGTCCTCGGCGCGCCGCTCGACGGACCCCCGTCACCCAGCTCTGGGACTGCTTCGCGCTCGGCGTCCCGCTCTGCTTCCTCTTCAACCTCCTCCCCGCCGTGCACACGATCGACGTCGACACCGCGCACTTTGACCCCACCAATGAAAAGGCCCGCAAGCGCGCGATCGCCCAGTTCGCCATGGGCGTCCGCCAGCTCGAGGGCTGTGGCACGTTCACCGTCACGGACCTGTGGGACCGCAACTCGACGACGGCTTCGTCAAGGTGCGTTGCACCGCATCCCCCAAGCGGGGGAACCCAATTACTCACAGATGATAGGTCGTGAACATCGTGACGAGCGTCGTCGACATGCTGCCCGACGAGGCGTACATCGACGACATGCCGTCGTCGCCGCCGCTGTGCTCGCCGAAAGACTCGAGCGACTCGCTGCCGTCGGAGATGTTTGCGTCGAGCTCGCAGGAGTACCCGGGGCACCAGGTCGTGATGGAGCTCCTGCACACGGAGCGCAAGTACGTGCAGGACCTCGAGACGATGCAGGTGCGCGGCGCCTGCCTGTATTCCTTTTCCGAAACAACGCTTATGCGGGTTATGGGTGCAGCGGTACGCGACCGCGGCTGCGCAATCAAATACAATAGACCAGGGACACGATCCATCTGCTCTTCCCCGGCCTCAACAAGCTCCTCAACTTCCAGCGGAGATTCCTGATCAAGCTAGAGGGCATATGGGAGCTGCCTTGGAACGAGCGGCAGTAGGGGTGCCCCTTTCACAGAATTCGTGCGTTGTGTTCTTCCCCCTGCCTCTCCATACCCGGGGCGCTGATTCCGTCGCGTTCATTGTTTTCCTTGGCGTCTTTTTTTCCGACAATGCGTGCTTTGGTGCGGTGCATGGTCCGTTTGACACCCACAATAGGAGGAGGAGTTTGCGGTCTACGAGCCCTATTGTGCGAACTACACCTCGGCGAGCGAGATTATGCTCCAGGAGGAGCACCATCTGTCGGTGCGTAACCACCCCCCACCGCGGTTCCCGCGCCTATTCCCGTGCGCAGGCGCTGACTCACGGTTTACCAAACCAGGCTCTAGACCACATCCTCAATGTGAAGTCGGAGTTGCCTGCCTTCCTCATCAAACCCGTTCAGCGCATATGCAAGTACCCCCTTCTGTTGGAGGTTGGTCATCTTTTACGCGTGATGCGCGCCCGAACTTTTTTTTTTGCTGACACTGGGCGCAGAGATTTGGTAAAGGTGCTCAACGGCAAGCAGGAGTACCCGTACCTGGAAGAACTTCAAAGCGGGCGTTGCGGCGGCGAAGCGAATCACTGACAAGATCAACGAGGAACAGCGCCGCGCGGAGAACATCGCGACGGTCAAGAACCTCGAGGGACGCGTCGAGGACTGGAAGGGCCACCACATCTCCACTTTGGCACGCTCCTACTCGACGACATCTTCACGGTGACCAAGTCGGACATGGACCGCGAGTACCACGTCTTTTTGTTTGAGAAGATCATCCTCTGCTGCAAGGAGTACGTCCCCACGGGCCTCAACGCGAAGAAGGTGGAACAAGAGCATTCGCTCCTGAAAAAACAAGGCGTGCCGGCGCCGTTGAGTATCCCTAGCGGACCCAACGGGAAGAAGAAGAGCACGCCCCTTCTTCTCAAGGGCCGTATCTTCCTCAACAACGTCACTAGCGCGCGGCTTCCCAAAGTCAATGCGGGTTAGTTCTTTGAGTTTGCCGCTTTAGGCATCAGTGTTCTGATTGGGCTCTTTTAGGCCAAATATTCGCTCGCGGTGTACTGGAAGGGCGACGACGACGACCTGGAGTACTTTACGTTGCGCTGTCGTAACGAGGAGCAAACTGCAGGCTGTGGGAGAATCAGCTGAACCCGCCTTATCCAGGAGGTCGCTGCCCGCCGCCACGTCGGAAAAGCAGCAGGAGCGTGCACATGCGGTTCACGCATGTTGCAAACAGCACACGAGTCCCAGCGCCGACCGGACGCCAGAAACGGGTACGGCTACGACCGCACTTTCTCCATGTTCTCGCAGACGACCTCCGCCTCGGTCGCAAGCGCCACGATGGGCTCCTTCCCGCCGCCCAACAGCGGCTCCCGGTCAAGTCGCTTCCCACAATCGGCCGTGCCAGGAGGACGCCGTGAGCGGCGGCCCGCACGGCTATCCCCCGTACGACGGCTTCGATGCGGACGGCGACGACGACTACGAGGACTACCCCGTCTCGGCGAGCGTCCCCGCGTCCGGCACCGCGCGACGCCCATGGGCGCAGCAAGCCGGAGTGGCCACACGAGCATGCGCAGCAGTTAGACTGTCGCAGCCTCCGCCGCTGCCGCCGCACGCGTACCCCGCGAGGGCATGGCGCCGCCGGGGCGCGCGCCGAGCCCCGCCAACAGCCAGGGCGGCGAGCACGCACAGCAATCAGACAGCAGCGCCCCGCGACCTCCGCAGCCAGTTCAGCTCGACTAGAACCGCCTCCGCAGCGGGTACGACCGCCCCCCGACTCGCGCGCGAGCGGGCACAGCAGCCAGGCCGCCGCCGCCGCACGCCGTCCGACACAGCGCTCGCGCAGCGCGAGCCAGCCGAGCGCGTACGTGGCCGCGCGGCAGCGGCGCCGCCGCCGCTGCCGACGGCGCTGCCATAGTGGCAGGCGCAGGCCGAGTGTGGCAGAGGGCAGCAAGCTCGTCCCGGCGCGTTGGGAGCAGCTCGAGCCAGGTCGACGGCGGACAAACAGCGCGGACTACTCGGGCCGAACAGCAGCACCGATCACGCCGTTTGGGGTCGAGCGACTCGTCGCTGTCGGGCCTGACGGGGCGAGCGGAACAGCGCGCGCGCGCACGACCAAGGTGCTCGTGTCGGCGGGCGCAGCAGCTCGAGCTAGGGCCGTGCCTGTCAAGGTCATATAAGGTGCACTTCCAACAGAGGGACATTTTTGTGATCCAGGTGCCGCGCACGACGGGAGTACGAGGAGCTTCGTGGAGAAGGTCGGGCGCAAGATTCGGCTGTGTGGGCCAAGGCGCGACGACGCGGCCGCTGGCGCAGTCAAGTACAAGGACGAGGACGGGGACTTGGTCTCGCTCGGCTCGACGGAGGACGTGCAGATGGCGTTTGAGTCGTTCCGGCCAGGGAGCCAAGTGACGCTCTACGTCCAGTGAGGCACCTTTTCCTGCTGAACCATGCTGCGCTACCTCCCCCCCTCTTCATACTTGCCGTCGCTTTTGTGTCGCATCCGCTCTTCGTTCCGCACCTGTCCCCATCCCCGGAGTACGCGCCATCTGCTGAAATCCTGACCATGCAATTATCATTATACGGAATTCTACATCTGCACGCTCGTTCGTTCTTGCCCTATCTCCCTTGTCTGCCTCTGTCTGTATATACGACCCGTCCACGATTTATTCTTTTTTTTCTGGTACTATTACTCCCGGTCCTCTCAGTTCGTATGGCCTCCTCGTTCTCTCTCTCCCTCTCTCTCGGTACTCTACGCAGCTTGTGCACATCGCTTAACAACCCCCCACCCACACCCTCCTTCGCCCATATATCTCTTTTCTCGCTCATGCCATATTCCCCGTCACATCTAACTCACGTTTCATTTTTCGGGCCGACGTCAATATCTCTCTCTCTCTCCAATTTTCCTTACCCCCTCGTGGACGGCTTTATCGGTCACCTTGCGCTGTCGTGGAAGGTCGCCCCCCCTCCGCGAGCCGCAACGTAGTAATATTCTCCTCCTTTTTTCGTAGCATGTAGCCCGTACTAGAGACGCTGCCCTCATCCCCTAGGCCTCTTTGCTTTCGGAAGGCTGGTTCAATGGAAAAATTCAACTTATTTTATCCACCTCTATGCTCGAAATTAGACTGAAAATCGAAACATCGCAATTCTCGCACTGCAATTCGCGGCGGGGCGGGATGCGCCGGAGAGTCGGACACCGCACGACGAATGCGGTAAGTACGTTCGTGAGCCTGTGCCGCAATATAGCCTGATATCCGGCCTTTCAGAGCGATACGAACACACCAACACCATCTTCGAGGTGCGCTCTGCCTCGCGATTTGATGGATGTGGCCTCTTGAATTGCAGCTGTGAGAACGTGCGACGCGATACGCGACGTCGAGGAATGCTCCAGCTCAGGGTAGGTGGGCAATGTCGTTAACCCCCCCGGCGCCCAATAAATGCTAGCCCGTTTCGTCAGGGCGATATTGGGCCTCGGGCGGTGTGTCGGGGGTTTCCCCATTTTGCTTCCGTTCGCTAAGCGCATTTCAGCGAGATTAAAATTGGGTGGCCTGGCTGCTAATGTTCAATCATTGCAAAGCGTCGCGTGATCGTGCGCACACGTGGATGTCGCTCATGTACACCTCAGATGAGCACCGTGGGCGCAACTCGACTTCTATAGAGGCTCGAGCATTTGCGATGCGCGGTGGAATTTGGCCGCAATCCTGCCCGGATTTGTACCGAATTCAAATCTGCATCGAGAAGAGGGCTCGTCGGAAACACATCGAGGCTCGACTTGGAAATTGCCCCAACTCGCTCAAATAATGGAAATTGGTCTGCGCGATGGTCTGCGCAAAGGTACGGTCAGTTCTGCATGATCTGAACAGCTTATTAGCATCTACAACTTAGCTCACTTGCTCTTCATCACTTCACAAAGACCAATTCCATGATCTTCAAGCTTATGCCTCATCTCGATTATGGCAGCAAGAAATTTCATCTGTCGAGCCGGTGTATAACCAAAGCACCTCCCCGAAGCTAACAGTATCATATACCAGCCCCCGACTCATCCCGCGATCCGTCCTCCACGAACGTCACTCACCCTCCCGCAGCACGCTTCTCCGACAATCACAGCTCTCCTCGAACCCTTTCCCCGCCGCACGAACAAACCTAACACTGCACCATCTCCGGAGCACGATAAATGCGCGCATCGCACGATCTGTTCATAACAGAGTTCAAGCTTCCGAAGGCCCGTCGGCCCTGATACCGCCGCTCCAAACGAGGGTTAGGATTCCCCGCGCAATGGAAGGGGCACAACTGCGCGTCCGAACAGCTTCTCCGGATAGCGGGGAGGCTGTTTGTGATGAGACCGCTCCCGACGTGGGCGATTGGATATCCGGCTTCACTGTTTAGAACGCGATGCTGTCTGCGTGCGTTCTCACAGTGTTTAATACCGCGAGCTGCCTGCAGGGATTAATATCAAATGATATCATGGGATGTATAGAGCGAACAGTTCTTCAGAAGCAAATTCCAGCATTTGGGACGTAAACTGACATTCCTTTCCTCATAATCCGCCAACGTGGGCTTCCCGAATCACCGCTTTTTCATTGCTTTTGTTATAAGAAGTAAACACTGTGATCTCTATCCATTGTTCAAGTTCGACGAGTTACAAACACTGCAGTTTATCGATAAAGGACGTTCCGAATGGTACACACAAGGTTATGCGCGGGAATGAAGAAAAGACACTGAAGGGAAGATGATTGCAATCTCCAAAACGCGGTTGATGCTACAATGAGAAAGAATTGCTCCTGATGGGTCGTGTATGCGTGGGTGCCCGTCGGAATAAAGAAAATACGAGAAAATCGGCCGTTTAATTGTATTGGCGCGCGTGTAGGCAGGAAATCTAGAGGGCGTCGGGAGAGATGTCGCCCAGCGTGTTGTTTGTCGGCGGCGCTGTAAGCACTGAAGGCGGATGGTGTGTTTCCGGACCATACGCTGACTGGGCATCGAGGGTTTCCTGTAAAAGCAACATCAGCATCTGCCACTAACATGTTCAAAATCATGGACTCACGTCGAAATAGTGATTCACGATACCTATTGGCGGGGGCTGCAAGAGTATGTCAATAACCATAACACAGCCAACAAACTAAGAACTCACTCTTTGGAGTCTTTGGCAGACGGCAGCTCGCACCGCTTTGCAAGATGTGATACGCGACGAGTCCGGACCTGTCCCACGCATCTCAGGGGGAAAGCTCGGGTACGGACAGTAGGAGATACACACCATCCAGTCTGATGCGATGCACCGATGCCGCGCTCCCATCATCACCGTGGAAGTACTACCGGAAACAAACATCAGCATCCGGCTGTTCACAACTCGCCGCAATGCGTGGGCGCACCTCGTAGAACCAGACATAGTCCCGGAAGTGCGGGTCACGGTCCAGCTTGACGTTCCCTCCGTTGGTGGCCCGCTTCCCCGACGTCCGTCGCGGCCAAAGATATGGATGACACGGTGCTGAATCTCTTCTGCGACGTTGGCGAGGTTCATGTAGTCACCGCGGAGCCGGTGGGGCACTCGACCTGAACTTCATCTCCGTAGTACTGGTAGAACCTCTGCAAACTCTCGATCAAGAGGAAGTTGACCGCCAGCCCTACACAAGATTAAGTTAGATTTTTCAACAGCAATAGCGGGTAGGGCGGGAGTCGTACAGATAGGTCCTCGCCAGTTAGAGTTTTTCCACCGAACATGCCGGACATGGAATCACCCCAGGCCAGTAGTTCACTTCGTAGTGTTGGCCGTGTACATCCATACGCCCCAAGGTTGATCCTTGTGTTTCTTCGACAGACTAGGAGGCAATTAGAATCAGACCGGAGAAGCGAGTGCGTCAGGAATGTACGTACGATCGGATACCGTGGTCACTGAGGAACTCGTCCTCGTCAAGCATGACCTGTAAGATCCTCTCAAGCCGCTCCTTACTCGCTAACGCAAGCAATCGACGCTCGCCACGACCCGAACTGTATCACTATTCAGCGGACGGTCCGTGGATATGGGAAACAAGAAAGCGTACCCTTCATGTTAGCCATGTTCCGCTCAGACATCTCGGGACGGTTCTCAATGAACCATTCCATGCGTTTCTTGAACCCAGGCAGGCGGTTGATGACGCTGGGCTCCAAGACGAGTGTGGCGTACAGCGGGATCAGACCAACCAAACTGCGCAACACCAGGCAGCTGCTGGTGTGGCCGGAGTCGAACTGTAATGGCATCGTAGTACATGCCGTCTTCTTCGTTCCACAGGCTCAGCTCGCTGTCACCCTCCTTGTAGGTCATGGCATCTGCGATGAAGATGAAGTGCTATGACGCGGCAGGTAAGCGATCGTGCATAGAGCTGCCTCAAATGTGACTGACCTCGAAGAACTTGGACGCAATATCCTCGTACACCGGTTGTGTTTTCGCCAGCTCAAGAGCGATGTTCAACCCTGCACCGGTCAGTTCGTATCTAGCTCCCGACACGCATACATCGACTCACATGTTCAAGGCGTAGAACGCCATCCAACGCCGTACCATCAGCCTGACGCAGCGTTCCTCCGGTGGGCAACGGCTCCGACCGGTTTGAACACACCAATGTTGTCCAGTCCGCAGGATCCGAGGACCACCCTCAAAGACGTTGTTTCCGCCCGCGTCACTTTGCGGTTCACCCACCACGTGAAATTGAGCAAGAGCTTCTGGAAGACACGCTCGAGGAAGGAGACGTCCTCGGTGCCGTAGAGCTTGCGCTCGATCTTGAACACACGGAATGTTGCCCCTACGCGGCAATTAGTTTACTGGAGTGTGCGTAGATCCAGTACTAACCATGCGTGAACGGGAGGGTTAACATCCCCAAAGTTCCATTCCACTCGTAAGCCGGAATTTGGCCATCAGGCTTCATGTACCACTCTCGTGTGAGCAGGTCAAGCTGCTTCTTCGCGAAGCCAGGATCGACGACCGCTAGTGGGATACAGTGGAACGCGGTATCCCAAGCAGCGAAGAAGGGTACTCCCACCTGAAAGCGCATATAGTCAGCTCAATTGGCACAGATGTGAGGATTACTGCACATACTTGTCTGGCATCGACAGAACATCCGAGATATGCAAGTGGCGCCATTCCTGCCGAACACGATAGCTTAGCGAACGGACGACATGGTAAACAAGGATAGGGAGAGAGCGTACCCTGTTGCGGGAATGTGTTTCAGCTCTCGGGGGCGGAGGCGGCTGCTTAGGATCACCCTCCATCCACGGCTTCTGGATGAACTGGTAGAAACTGCTTCGTCCACAGACCATACCACTGAACGCCTGCCTCATAATCTGCCTGAAGTCGTCGCTGATCGGGCCCAAGACGAGACCATTGTAGAACTCGTTAGCCTCCTCCCTACGCTCCTCGACCATATCGTCGAACACGTCCCTCGTCCTCGACGCTTGGGTCTTCGGCGGGCTTTGGCGCGGGGTGAGCTTCATGCGCACGACGGCGCAGCCGCCGCGGGGAGGGACGTCGCGGAAGACATAGTGCGCCGCGGACTTGGTGCCCTTCTTCTCCGGGTTCACAAACGACGAGGTGAAGCGGGAAGGTCGTGCGAGGGTTCCTTTCGTCGAGCTCGGACGGGGGAGTCTCCCGTCGTCGTCTCTGTAGCCGCCGCTGGTCTTCGGTGTGGGACTGCGTCTGGCGGTGGAAGTCTTGGCCCGAGAAAGACACCGCCCTGCGACTCCTTTCTCTTCGGGACGGTGCGCTGCGATGGATCACTCGTGGTCCGTGGAACGCGTCCTTCACGAACGGCGTTTCGTTCTGTCCACCATACAGCCGTGCAAAGTGTGGTGTTGTTTTCTGTGAACAGCAATTTTGGTGGGAAGACTCCCTCTCCCGTCTGTCTCACTTCTTCGCCTTGATGAGTCGACTGGGGGAGGTGACGGGAGGGCAGTAGAAGGTTATATTTGCCCAGTGGAGTGATGCTTCGCGTAATGACACCCTCCGTGCCAGACGCGTACAATGGTAGGCTTCGGCGGGTGGTCATGACTCCCAAGAACCAGGTGTTTGGAACCAGAATTGAGGGACCACATGCAGTGTCCCCGCAGGTCCAGGGCCGCGATTGTAAAATGTCGTGATGCGGACGTAGATACTGTCCGGGTCTTGTTCGTACCTTGGCATCTATCTCAAAGTGTTAGTCAGAAGTGCATATATGCGCCCTTTCTGCTTGGTGTATGACCCACCTCTACAAATACATCCCAGTAGCGGTCATCGTCAAAGCAGTCGTGTCTAGAATCTCGAATTCGTGGGGACATCGCGCGGCCGCGGTTGATGATGGTTTTCTCTAACAAGCTCCTCGTACTGGATATGCTCTTCTGAGGATATTTGTGTAGAGGAACTTCATGTACGAGTGTGAGTGGGTGTAGAGTCCGGACGCGGTAATAGTACAGTTCTTTGACGTCCTCTCATCGTGGTATTTCCTTGGGTGGTCACGGTAACACCAAAGAGACGGTTCCTTGAGAATGGGATCTTCGCCATTCCACACGGAGAGACCAAAGCATACACGTTGGTGGTTGTCAGAGATACCCGCAAGGCCGTCCTCACCCCATCGGTAGGCGCGAGATCGAGCATGATCATGGGGGGGAAGTGAGACCAAGCGTCGCCGTTGGAAGAGTAGTCCTCTCGGACCTGTACCACAGCCTAAGCAGAAGCAACACCGTGAGTAAGACCCTAGTTGTGTGACGCTCGCCGCCCCGCATCAGGCCGAGGGCAAGCCGCCCTCTAGGATAGACTTGGGGGTGCGTGTATCGATCACGACACGGTTGTTGGGCGGCGACAGCGAGCGATAGAGAGAGGACATAGACTTACCCATTGCCTGTCGCTGACATAGGGACCTCCCTCGCTTCCAGTGCAGCTCCTTGTTGTCGTCCTGAACAAGCCTGTAGCGTTCCGCGCCGTGATAGTCCGTGCCCGAGTTTGCGCGACGAGCCGCTCACGGAAGGACCTCGAGTCCCGAGACTGGTCGGGGTTTCGGGGACGAGTCGGATTTGGAGTTTTGTTCAGTTTGCGGATGTAGGGGGAGTGGGCTGAGCGGGGGGTGTTGGCTTTGGGATCTGGATGCTGAGTGGGGACGTCGGGGGCAGGACGCGCCGCGGCGGGCTCGTTGCTGCTGCCATTCGCCGTCTTGCCATCGCTGGCGGGCTTGTTCCTTGCCAAAGAGCTTCCCGCGGATCTGTTCTGCGCGGACATGTTGGCGAGGGGGGTGGTGGTGGTTGAAGGGGAAGAAACGGTGTCGGTCTGGACGAGCTGAGCGTCTCTTGAATTTAAGGAACGATTTTGGGTTCTCTGGACGGGCGGAGAAGCAGAACGCGTCGAGGGCGCTTGAGCGCCCCTCCCGACGTCATCGTTCTCGCCCTCTGCGCTCCCCGCGCGCGCCCTCGACATCGGTCAATCGTTCACCGACACGACACCCCGAGGCTGCCCACCGTCCCATCGTGTTTCTGATATTTTGTTTTTTTCTTTCTCTTTTTCTCTTCAACGGCGCGCGTTTTCTACACAAAGACATGCTCGAGAGACAAAAGACCGATGGGGTATCTAGACTCCTTACTCCACCGCGTCTTCGCGAAGAAGCCGGCAAACGTTGATAATCGTCCAGGCTGGATCTCATATCACCAGCACCGCGCTACAAAAACGATAGGTTGATAGCTGCGGCCTGCTCCAGCTAGCACGCGTCAGCGACTGCGTGTTTAAAAACGTAAAGGAAGCGTTCAACGCTGGCTGGCGTCCGAATATATAGGTTCATCTTGGACGCTCCCACGAAGATGCGCTTCGCTTACATCCTCAAAGCGTGGTGTTGCGGTCTATCAACTGTCTCGACCGCACGTCATGTCCGCACTCAATCTCTCATCTTATGCGCTCTTAGCATACTGACGCACATCAGAACACTGGAAACTCTGCAAGACTATTTCTTATAGATTTACGAATTATTTTGGGTTTCGTTGCGAACAAAAACACAACACACTTGCGCGTCGTTCGATACTACCGTCTCCGGGTCATGATCAAGAATCCAGTCGTAAAGCTTGACCCTCATGCATATCCCGTCTCACCGGGCCACATTCCCCAGCACCGGGCGCGACACAGCATCCTATGCCCTAGTCAAACTCGTGACCGTGTTGTCTCACTTGCCATCCATTATGCGAGACACAGTTAGCAGAGGAACCACTGCCCACCTCTTATCATGTCCTCAAATTGCCTCGGGCTTCCCATCCCGCCAACTTCGCTGTAGACGACCCCGAGTTCGAAACTGCTCCTCGAACGGCAACTGGTTGATGCAAAACGTAACGCGTTAAGGAGGTCTTTGCTTTAACTTGCAGGATTTAACTCGAAATTATTCAATACATGAACGCGATGTATAAGTGTATTGTATAGAACACGTTTGATGGCTGCAGAGGTGGAGCGTGTGCCTCAACGCGACTCGTAACGCGACTGTCACAGGGAGACGGTCACAGTTATCATGATGTCTTGGCTTCGAGCATACGCTCGACCTTACACAGCATAGGCGGGAAACCTAATTCCAAACCACGACATTCATTAAGATACAAAAGTTAGGCTGTGTACGCATATAATCGTACATCGTGAAGATGAGTAAGTATGTGTTCTTTCCAACCCGAAGAAAAACCACAGAGTCATGAGTACCACAAAAACTTAGACTGAAGAGCAGCAGCTACCCTGCTTCTCCCCCAGAACACGACTAGGACTAGCATCCTTCTCCCTATGTTCGGTATCCTTGTCAGAAGCGCAACACCCGTCACAACTCTCCCCACAGCCACAGCTATCGCCCGGACACCCACACTTGCCCGCACAAACAACACTGCAGCTTCGGCAGACGCACGAGCCCAAACGCCGGGCCCTGCTCGCCGAGCCTGCGGCCCTCGTCCGCGAACAGGCTCTGCGGGTACACCGTAACATTCGCGGGGTCGAGGAACGCCCCGAGCGTCCCCGCGCGCGCCGACGGCGGCGGCGGGAGCGCCGCAGCCGCGCGCGCGCGATGAGCTGGTCGATGAAGCTGTCCTGTGCGCCGCCGTCCGCGAACGGAGCGCCGGGTGCGCTCGCGGAGCCGAAGCCCGTGGCGTGCGGCAGCGCGATGCCCTGGCGGTTGTCGACGCACTCGTGACAGTCGTCGCCGCAGTCCGTGTGGTCCGGGTGCGGGCGTGCTCTGGTCCGCGGTGCTCCGTGCATCCGGGGCATCGGCAGTCGACGACGCCGCATGTGCAAAGTGAGCCTTGTGCCGGCGAGAGAGAGGAATGTCTTGAGCGGGGGTATGGTGGGGTAGACGGGAGGGGCACTGTGCGATAATGGGGGCGACTCGAGGATGGGGGGGGAAGCGCGAAGGGGTTTGTGATGTCGGTTGAAGAGGGAGCAGGTGATTTGTTGGTTGTATTGCGCTCGGAGGGCTCGCTGTTTTGATGAGCTGCAGCAGCTTCGGGCCTTCTTGCGTGACGTAGGTGGGGGTGATGCAGGACGGACTTGAGGAATGGTACTCGTGGAACAGCAGCTTTCTGCCGCTTTCGCTAGGACATCGAGCCCATTCGTACGCAAGATATCAGCAGCGGCTTTGCATTTACATTTCCGTTTGTCTTTGCATGCGCATGCACAACCTGAAGAGAGGCCAGGTCTGCGAACGGACATAAGTAGAGGAATCACCGCGCGAAAGCCGTGATACCGACCTTCATCCAGGGATACAGCAGAGGTAGAAGCCTCACACGTCACATTACCCGTACCCTGAACATCTTTCAATCCGTTCGGAAGAGCGGGCAGGATGGGTATGTAACGCTTCGCTGCAAGCTCCCATTCAGTCCCACACTCCAAGGTATACCCGCGTTGTCAGACGTACACTTCTGCGACAGCAGCTTCATATCCGACTTGTCCTCCCGCTCAATACTACATTGACATCTCGAGTGCACACGTTTCGTCTTGCGGAGCTCCCTGCATTGCTCGCACTGCGACACAGGCCCGCCCCTTCTTCTTGATCTCAAACAGTGGGCGTTCGCTATGGCGGCAGGAAGAGGACCGGTGTCCCTTTATGCAGGACTCGCTAGGAATGTGTAGTGAGTACAACAGCTCGAACCGACGTTGTTGCGGGCATACCATGCGTATTTAATGTCATTGATGAGGAGCTGGGAAAGATGAAGATCGCAAGCCTCAGATTCGTCCGCAAGGAGTCCGGGAAATTCACTCACCATGGCCGTTCAGCATAACCTTCCGGGGGAGTAGGAAATGGTGGTATGTACAGAGCAGGCCTTGCCACTCGGGAATACGTTGCAGCTCGGGGGAATGAGGTTGATGGGAGAAGGAGACGGTCAAAGTGGCGACCCTCACAGTCAATCGCTAATTCGGCGCATGGGCGCCCAATATACGGATCTGGGCCTAACGCCACGTATCGATTTGTCAAGTTGCAAAAAGTGTATTTGAGGGGGGGCGAGATTTAAAGACATAATTGGAAGCTATAATACAATAGAGACAGCAAGTTACGCAAGAAAAGCAAACATGGGTTCGAGGGACGACATGGTGATGACGACAATTTAAGTATAAAAGTATTGTCCGCAAGACGACATTTACTCCGGACCATCTTCGCTCTCGTCAATCTCCTCTCCGTTTGTAATCTTGGTGATAAGGTGGTCGATTTTTGCCTTGTGGATACGGTGGTGCTCTTGCCAGCCCTTCCAGGGATGATGCGGGTGCTAAATGAACGTCAAACCATGAACCTGACTTCATGAGCAAATTACGCACCAAGCGTCCAAATTCCTGGAAGACCTTGTCGGTCGTCCCCTCAGGCCGGTTAGCAAAGAAGCGCGCCAGGAGTACGTCGTCAGCTTTAGTATAGCGCATCTTCTTGGGAGGCGGAGGGGGAAGAGGCTCGTCTCCTTCCTTATATGCTCGAGTTCGTGCTTGTGGCGTCTATAGAACTTCATCCACGACGCGCGAGAGTGATGAGGTGCCTGCGTAAGAGAGGTTAGAATGGGAGTGAGGGACGGTGAATATGTTCATACCTTAGTAGCGACATCTTTCCAGAAGCTGACCATATCTAACTTCCCGTCCTGGGTTCGCGTCCTGTATTCGAGGAACCTCACCAAGAACATGACATCTTCATCGGTGAACGCGACACCTTTCCCGGTTGTGCTTCTATACAGCGCCCTAGGTGGTGTCGGCGATCGGGTCCGTTCAATATCAGCAGCAGCTCGCTGCTTGGCCATGGCAATCGACCCAGGATGGACACCGGGAGTAGGGCCTTGAGGCTGTTGGGGAATTTCTGCGATGATGGGACCGCCCCCGTTGGAATGCCCGTCTCGTCGGTCTTGACCTTCCGGGTGTTCTTGGATAGGCTCGCCGTCATGAGGGCCCGCTTGATCATCCTCGTCGTGGTCCAGCTCCATGGCATAGCCACCCAATCGAATCTGGTGCTTGTTGCAGTATCGTCGCCAGGAGTAGAAACTATATTGTGCACTCTTAGCTGATGCTTTGTGACGGATTGCGACTGGCTTACGTATGGTGAGGAGCTTTGACGGCCACGCGCTCGCAGATCTCACGCAGGCTGAACAACAATAAGCTACGTTCGCGTACATCGCAGGCACAACGTACCTCAGAACAAGGCCTTGTTCTTGACAGTAATCGATGTACTTCTTTAAGTACAAGATATCTTCGGAGGTAAACAAGTTGCCTCCATACGTGCTCTTGATGACACGTGTAGGTGGCGTGGGTGAGCGAGCAGGAGGGTTGCGCCTATTGACCACCAAAGTTGAAGCCGGTGGCGCAGGCTGAGGCTACAAAGGGATATAAGCACGCATGGCTCGCGAAAAGGGATTTAGCATACATACCTGTGTCCGATTGCGCTTTCGACCGCGTACGGGAGTTTGCTCCCTTGGAGGCTCTGCGTTTGACGGTCCCGCTTCGGATGCTTGCTGCTCTTGATGATACGGGTATTGGCCTCCATACTACCAACAGAATATCTGAGAAACATTCATTCCGTTATTCTTGTCACGACATACCTGGCCGTAGTACTCGCAGGATCCGGCGCCCACTGAGTTTGCTCATGCTCTCGAGGATATCTGTAGTCATACTCGGGATGTTGCGGAGGAACCATCACACCAGGAGGTGGCGGTGGTTGATGTGGCGGACCCGCGCCCGGAGGAGGGGGAGCATACGGAGGCCATTCGCGATACTCATAACCTCGCATAGGCCGGCGGAGCTTGGCCGTGGGGCGGAGGTGGTACGTGCTGGGGTTGGCCGGGCATGGCACTCGGTGCTTGCCATGTTTGCGGAGGGGCGGACCCGTCAGGGTGCATAGGCGCATGGGGAGCGTACTGGTAGCCTGGCGGTGGGGGTGCCTGTTGGGTTTGAGGTGCGGTATGAGCTGCGGACCTCCTGCCGCTGCTGTACAGCCATAGCATTGAGTGGGTCGACAGAGGATGCTGTAATGGGCATAGGGTGTCCGTGCACAGTCTGTGCGGAAGGAGCGGCGGAGGTGCTAGGCCCTGCTTGAGGTGGCGGAGCGACGGGTGCAGCTTGAGGGATGGCGTTCGGAATGGCAGCGGCATGAGCGGGAGGTGCGTAGACTGGCGGAGGGTATATGGCGTAGGGATAGCTCCTGGTATTGAGAGGCGCCGAGGTGAACGGTCCCGCCGCGTGTTGGTTGCGTAGTAGACTGTGGTTGAGCAGGTGGAGGAGGCGGCGGGCGGCGCGGCGGCTGCATTTGCCCTGCGTCGACTGATAAGCTACGTTCAAATTCCTGTTATAAACATCTCACTGTTCCTGTCCGGTCACCTTGCAGTTTGCCCATTGTGAAGCGAAACCATGCAAAGTTTTATCGCGTATACAATGCAAAATCCAATGGGCGTTCAGTATTATTTTGTTCTTTCTGTTTGCGTATTGCCGGTAAAGACTCTGTCCTGAACCTTTCAGAGGATCGACTAAGATGACTAGTCAGACTTTTAAGTCTATGCACAACCGCTGCCGCCACGCACGTACCAAGAATGTACATGACGCCACCTGTAGCTCGGAGAGACTACGCCACCATATCGCTGGGTGAATATCAGCACAGACTCTTATTGGCGAGTAAAAAGCGTGTCAAATTGATAATCCAAGCTCATACTCACAACGACAGACTCTACAAGGTTGTCTCTGTTATCAACATCCTTCTCAATGTACAATTGAAGCGGTTGACCGCTCATCGGGTCAAGGAACAGTTTTTTCAAACATGTTGTTCGACGGGAGGCGACGGTGCGACGGTTGCTGCTGCGGTGGTGGTGGCGGTTGCATGCTGAATAGGTTGCGGTGGAACATCCTGATGCTGGGTCTGGTGTTTGCGAGTGCCTTGGCTGCCGTTGAGCGCGTCGACCAGAGGAACGGGCAGGTGCCATGGGTCTTGGCCCAGGGGTGAGGATGAGCTGGAGTCCCTGGGACTCCTGCCTTCTCGTGCGCCGGGATCGGCTGAGAGTCAAATCCCGGGCGTTTTTTGTGATTGGACCAAGCGAATCGAACCGTAGCAAGCGCCTGTGCTGCGGGCTTCAAGTTCGTCCGGTGGCGGCCGCACGATACCATGCTACAATCATGTTGTAAGTCGTGTCTAGAGTCTAGACCTACAAGACATCTCTGCTTACTTCTATTCCACGAACTTTAAACTTAGGTACCTACTCGAATATAACATCAACGCCGGTGAACAGTGAACGTTTGAACACGGGCTACACACCTGGATAGTAGCCCATCATGGCGTCGGACTGGCAACACCGGCTTGACTCTACTGGCAATGCATCACATATCGCTGTTGGAGCCTCAGATTAACATTTGACAGTGAATATTTGACAACGGGGCCCGCTCGCTACCGGAGAGCTTTCTACGCGTGGTAGATGGCTTCTGCACGCCATAGCCTCGCTGCGGACCGATTGGCAGGCCTACCAATGCGGCGGCCGCGGGCGCTATGCATTGCGCTGTCGCAAAGTTATTGTTAGCGAGATAGGTTCACAGAGCATTTGAGCCGCTAAACTGGAATGCGTTGGCAAACCACTCCCCATGCAATAGCCCCTTCGCCAACCCGAGAATGCTCTCCCTAGGAAATGATAAAGCACTAATTCGTTTTTTGCCCGGAGCACGTAGATCACCGCCCACTGGAACTACTCCAACAACCTTCATCACTCGGCTAGCCTCTTGAGTACCTCGCGCGTCGGTGGCGGTGATGGGTCCGTCGCATGCCAATTCCGCAGTGATGCCTCGCCTCAAGCTTCGAGGGACATTGCTTCAAGGCGGTACACACCATCCCTCTTGTATATACGACTACGATTGACACGCCCATCCTTTCTCATCTCTCACTCCTCATAGTGTCATGGCTGTTTCCTTCCCAGTCCCCCATTGGCGGCGTTCCATTCGAGGAGGATTTCGCTCCGAGCGTCGTCTTCGCATGCGCCTTTGCCATCATCGTTCTCGTTGGACTCTTCCGGTTTGCCAGGAAGAGCACGCGTACCCTTGTAATTCTTGGCCCACTTATATTTTGCAATTTGAACGGTAGGCAGCTCTTTTTGCCCTTTTTTTATTATACTGATACTGACGCTTTTGCAGCGTCGTCGTGTGGTCTCTGCGGGCAAAGCAGGCTAAAACGCCATCCGAGGATCTGGACCGCAACCTCACCATCTACTGGCAAGTCAGCTTTGCAGCAGCTTATATTCGATCTGGGGAACTCTTGTCAATCTTCTCCGATGTGTCTTGGTTGCCACAACCAGGGGAAGCGACCCAGGACACCATGCGACGCCTCTCGTGTTCAAGGAACAGGGACCCTATGATCCCACAACATTACGACACGGAGGTGGAAGCCCAAATAGATGGTTACGCGCCACTAGCAAAGGAAGACAAACCCGTGTACGGTTCTGGTACAGACGCATATTTGGTGGACTTGCGTTCGCTATGTGGATACCAACAATCACAGGGCTCGTCATGGGCTACAACTATGTCAATGCTGAGACCGACGCAAGCAAGGGCCAGACAGTACAGTTTTTGAGGTGCGTGGCAGCTACCGAGTTGCTAAACCGTCGGAATGATTAAGTGCTTTCACAAACAGGTACTTGACTACGGGCATTGCATTGGGACTTCTCATTGCACTACAGATCGCTCTAGTATATGGGCTGGTGGCCGTCCGTGGGGGTTAACAAACGTGCGATCTATATCCTCTTCGCCATCGGAGCGATCCTGGTAAGTGGAAGTCTCAGCATAGTTCAATCTCCTTACCTAGCTGACCTGTGCCTCTCAGCTCATTCTATGAACCATCTACGAATTGATTGCTACAACAACTGGACTACCTCCCTCATATCGACCGCTCCCGGTTCTCAAAACACGCATGGCGAGAAAATCGCATTTTATGTGCTAAGAGCGGCACCAGAAGCTGTCGCGTCCGTCATTCTGCTTTCGCTCGACGTCAAAAACATATTCGGGACAGGCCTTCTGGGAGACAGATTCCGTGACTCTAAGGACGAAAAGCACTAGGATAGTTACTTACTCCCCAACTCGGGCTCTACGGTACTTCATCGAATTCATAGGCCCTTCAGGGGTGCGGCAGCTCCGATGTCTTGATACCAGCTGTAGCAGCCTATGGCTACCAAAAATGGGAACAATACTTCTACCCGTAACATTGATGTGTATATGCACCCTATGCCAGGGCTGTCTGCGTCAACGGCAGGCCCAGCGGGTGATAGTAGCACTCGCAATTGTCCCTAAATTTCGGGGGGCCGACAGTCATAACGCTCGTCTTCAGAGCCAGTAAGGCATTTGATGTGTCCTATTCCCTCCTTCGTCGCGAAGCACTTCCAGACCCTACTCCTGGGGACGAACGGATACAGGGTTTAAGTAGTCAAAAACTACCATTTGGACGTTGCGTAATGGTAGATGACTCATCAATACCCGTGAGCCATGCTTCTACGCTCCTCGTTCATCCTGAAAAATCTGATTTGCACGAAGCTGAGCTACACCTCAAAATCGTGCTGCTTCCAAGTAAATATCGTTGGGATAAATCCGAGACACAACTCGCTCGCCACTCACTCATGTTGCCAACTAAGGTAACACGCATTGTGGCGTTCGGATCGTCCCGTTGTCTTAGTCAGCAGCCTGTGAGTCTGGGCGGCGCTTCGCGGGGGCCGGTTACAACCATGAGATTTATGCTTCCTTTCCGCGACTTACTTCTCCAAAAACCGGGCGGGGTGGTGCATCAATATCCACTGCTTCTTTTTCCTCACGTGTGTGTGGTAATATCGTAACAACGCCGTAAGAAGACGGTTTCCACGAACACAGTGTCTCAGCGAGACGGCTAGACTCCAGCCTAGCAACAAGGATCCTAGTAGTTGCGGCCGTCGCCCAGGACGCTAAGTACTATCGACCAATTGACATATGAGCGATGTGACATTCACTGAGCAACATCAATAGGCCACTTCACTAATACGGAGTCGGCAGATAGTTACAAGGAGTACGACTCTCACACGGAATTACTGCGCTGCGGTTCCCACCCTCCGCCCCCCGCAGCAGGTCATGTCGACCCTCTCACACATGCATCTGCGCACAATACGACAAATAATGGAGCTTTATTGAGGATGTGAGTGTGTCCAGGCACACCATCATGCCCTGAGTGAGTAGTTGGACGTCACATCGCGCCCCGAGTTATCGCGTTGGCCTTCTGCCATAATCCTCGGACGGAGATCCATGGTTCACAACTCAGGGAACCTTGGCGAGAGGCGAGAACCTGGTATTGTATTACACCCGTGCCATTCTCGTTAGCGGAATTGAGCTCTCGGCCTCAGTTCGCATGCGAGATGTTGTACTAATCACCCACTAGGAAGCTCTCCCTTCATGCTCTCACACGCGCGTGTTACATCCAGCCCTTCATAGGACGTGCGCACAGAAATCGCGCCAATATCGGAATCGAATCGTACGAGAGGAATATAAAGCGGGCGCAGGATCTTCAACAAAGACCGCTCTCTTGGATCCCCTCTTCTCGGTCTCTCGCATCGATGTCGTCCGACGCGCCATTCAGATTTCCCGCGCCCATTGGCGGCTTTCCAATATCCTTGGATCTCGCACCAAGTATACTCTTGCGTTCTATATGCTTCACTCGCATGTGTGGCGATATATCGCATACGAAAGCTGCAATCACGCAACATAGTCATGTGTAGGGGCTATAGGATTCCTAACAGAACGGTGTGTCCTCAACGAACTGATGCGCACATCTCATTCAATTCAAGATACGTAGGACTGTACTGTGGTCTTTGCGCGCCTGGACGTCCCAAACACCCTCTCAGGCTCATGATAAGCACACACTGTTACGTACTTCCAGGTCGGCTTCAACGTGGGTTACCTCGCCATCTGGGGGAAACTCATCTTCCTCTTGCGCGCGATCACCGTCAACAGCACGAAGGGTACCACTCACCCAGAGTTGGCATCTGCGCCTGTCGACGAGCTCCCGCAACAAAGCGGTGTGGGCAGCTCTCCTATTCCGCCCAAAGAAGGGGAGCTCGACTCGAAGGAGAAGATAGCCCAGACTGAGGATGCCGTTACGGAGGTGCGGAATCCCGAGATACCCCAGATTGAGGACCAGCCGCATAGAAGAGCCGCATATCGGAAACTCTTCAACATAATCATGCCCATAATGCTTCTACCATTTATTCTAGGTCCGTAGCGGGGAATTGTATCCTGATGCTGAGACAAACAGGAGCAAAGCGAAGACAGTCAGGGACGCTGAGGTGTGTCCTTCAATGCGCTCACACTCATCACACCAGCATATTGAAATCATGCGAAGATATATCGTTTCAGCTATCTGCCTCATGCTGATCATCACATACCAATCCATTTGTGTGTATGTCTTCTTCAAGGCACGCAACATCCGCCGCGGCCCCGTTCTTCTTCTCCTCCTGCTTGCTTGCATTCTCGTACGTCCATAATTCTAGTTCTGGTCCAGGCCTTTTGCTCAATGATCTCAATCTTCCTCAATTAGATGATCATTCCGATTTATCAAATCGTTATAATGCGCGACACAACTACATCCCTTCTCTCCCGTGAGCACGGCTCGCAGAACACGCCTGTTGAGAAGAAAAGTGTTCTTCTACGTGCTCCAAGTTGTGCCCGAGTTTACGTGTGTAAGCACGTTGCTCAGCGTCAACACGAAGACAATGTTTGGCACGGGCCTGTGGGGTGACCACGATCAGGATATCTTGAGAGTCCGCAGTATGTTCAGGAGGCGACGTACTGCTGCGTAGACCCCCGATGGATACACAGTGTTTCAGAACGTTGTGCGAGCAGTGCAGATAGTACGTTCTGATGGAACGCTATGGTGCTATTTCTAGGGTCGCAATACATAGATATACCAGACGTCGAAACACGATAGTCCTTATATTTGATCATTTTATTCACGTTTATTTACGCTGCTTCTGCGCCTGAACAGTTACACTTTGCCAGTCCTTCGTTGCTAGTCGAAAAGACCATTCATCAACGAACTGGACCACACATCATCTTTGGTTTAAAAGCGCACACTCCGACCCAATATTTCTCAGATTTTGTAGTTATGATGGGTCGAGGAGCTAGTAACTGCTGCGCGATGCACGATGACTCATCAAATATTACACCCGTCCGGCGAGTCCTGTGCTTCGATTTAATGCATCGTCGACCCCGCATCCCGCATGCCACGGAGATACAGCAGATGGCCACTTGAGTATACCCAACAACTACCAAGAAATTGCAGTTGTGGCCTTGATACATAGCGAACAGCAACCAAACCGCTCGAAGAGAGGCTAAAAAAATGGCAAAGGCTTCGTGGCGTCCGGCGTCTTCTGTGCTTAGTCAGCAGCCGGCGGGTAGGCAGAGGCGCCCCTTTACTTCTGAATGTCAACGCTTCTGTAGAAAACCCCATTGTACTGCCTCGTTTGACCTGATGATACACATTTGATAGGCTATTGCACGGCATTCTGATGCTGGGACTGACGTGACTCTCTAGCCCTACACACAACAGGATCGCCCTCGACCGGACATTGGGTCTCTTATGCTGTCCTTCGTCGCCCACGCGAAAACTGGCTAGCAAGAACCACCAGCACCCACAGTTGCCTGACGACGCGATACCGCAGGACACGCTTTCTTCTGCTTACTGCGCACGACTCTGTGGCGTTCGGTATGATCTACGTCCGTGATCAGCCCACTTACGTCCGTTACCAAGACGGATAAGTGAGGCGCTGCCTCCCCAAACAAACGAGCACTCCACTGGCACCGCACATACAACCTAGCCAAGACCTCAGAAGAGCTCATCTCGGCTAGAGTACACCGCATTACTCTTTGCGACATGGAGTACGTTAGAAGACTAGGGGACTGTTATCAAACGATGGCGAGCGGGCCGACGGTGCATATGAACATGATCACAATGCTGTAAGAAGGCGGTATAGGCGCAGCAGAGTCTCTTTGATGGGGCTGCGGTGGCAAGTAGAAGGGTCGGCATCGTGCGAAAGGGAATAATACAGGCGCCCACGATGTAGGATGGACGCATTTCTTCCCTCGCGCCTGCGATGTCGACCGACGCAGCGATGATCAGTTTTCCCGCCCCCATCGGTGGGTGGCCAACCAAGCTCGACTTCGCACCGAGCATCATCTTTGTATTGGTGTACACCGCGCTGCTGGGCATCGCGATTTTTCGTGTCAGCAAGAAGCACTCGCGCAACGTCGTCGTCTGCCCTCTTGATTTTTGACATGGCTGAGAGGCATGTCTCCGCTTTCGCTCTCACGGTCCTATATGCTGACTTTTTCTGGTGGTGTATAGGATGGCATTGTGGTCTCTACGCGCGTGGCTTGCCAACACACCCTCGCAGGCTCCCTCCAAGGGCCTGCTCACTTACTTCCAGGTCGCGTTCAGCGCAGGATACCTCAACATCTGGGCCAAGTTCCTCGCGCTTTCTACGCTGCCTCGTCCATCAACAGTACCAAGGGTACGACCTATTCCGACGGCGACGCCAGTCAAAGCACAGGCGAGATCCCGATGCTGCGCCTTCAGGAGGAGCAGAGGTCGCAGGCCGAGGGCGGCATGCTCGAGGCACCGAAGCCGGTGCTGGTCGAGGACCAGCCGCGTGCGAGGGCGACGTATCGCAAGGTGTTTTGACTTGATCAACCCTCTGCAGTTTTGTACCCATCGTACTGGTTTGCTCTCATTGGTATTTTGGTATCAGCTGATGCTGAGACAGATCACGGTAAAGCCTAGAACGGTGGAGACATTGGAGGTGGGCTTTTTCCATCCAGCAGTAGTGTTTCCGGAGATAGCGACTGAACTTCGTGCGTTTGCTAGATATGTTAACGCTGGAGTTGGTGTTGTGCTTGTTCTCACCTTCCACGCCATCGCTATATATATGGACTCTTTCACGCGCGCGAAGGCAGGGTATCCGCCGGCGTCCTCTGATATACCTCTACTGATCACATCCATTCTCGTACGTCCCTCCAGTGGATTCATTTATTAATACGCATCTGATTTTCCTACAGGAAATCGTTCCTATCTACCAGCTTTGTCATTGTCAAAGACATGACAACGTCTATTCTTTCGCGCGACCCGGGATCTCTCAAAACAAACACGGGTGCGCGAAAAGGCATGGTTCTACGTGCTTCAAGAAGTGGTGCCAGAAGTTGCATGTGCCACCTCCGCTGCTCGCAGTCAACACCAAGACCATGTTTGATACAGGAACGTGGGCCGATATGTTACGTTTCTAAGCTCAAGAAGCGCTCTATTTCTCGAGGAAACGCCGCGCTGATTGGGACGCTTAGGCTTGTATGGTGCTAGTGTTGTCGGCGCCAAGTGTACGCAACACTGCTGAGCTATCTATGTAGAAATTCCGTATTTGTGTATAAGCACCTACGAGCTTTCCCCTATCCCCCGCACGAGCCCCAACTATATATCTGATCTACTAGTATCACGCTGACCTCTCCGCCCGAGAGTGCTTGTGGTAGACTTCGGGGACGCAAGATACCGACGTCTGATCACGGGAACAGGATGTACTAGGGCTCTATCTGGCTTCATCCGACAGATAAACAAGGCACTCAATTACATATCGAGCTGACCAGCGCTAACGCGTCCAAGACGCGTCGACGCGCGGAACGGTCGCAGCAGGTCGTAGGCTGTAGCGCGTCGCCTGCGAGCGGCGTTCGCATCACGTGCGGCCGCTTGTTGACTTGTTAGGCTGCGGTCACTTGGGGTCACTCAGGCTTGCGGTCAGCGTTCGCAGACAGCGGCCAGTACTCACGCCAGTCCCGGGACTACTTAGCAATCAGATATAAACGTCGAAAATACACAGCCAAAGTAGAGCCTTGGGCTTCCTCAGCACGTCTCGTTGTGTTAAGAGGCTGTGCGGGCTTTCGCGCCATGGGTAACGTATTTAGCTTACACAAATCGCATCCTATTTGTACGTTTCAATCCAATCCTTTCCAGGGAGAGAGCGTCAGCTTAAATACCTGTAGCTTCAACACAGCTTCTACCCACTTTTTTCACAGGATTCCACGGCGTTTTGAGCTGCGAGTCGAATAGCGATGCGAACCTAGTAAGTCTCGACGCGAGGCGCTCAGCTAGGTCAAATAGCATGCAGTGACTGAACGATCTTCTCCGTCAGGTTACCATTCTGAAGACAAAGCGCATATGATTATAACCAAAGTATGATTACTATAAATGCACACCACAGTGACAAGTCATACACGGTCGACGCTGCCCTCGTCCCACCTTTTCCCGGCACTCACTCATAAGCTATGAATGTTTCATCCGCGCCGCACAGATCTATGTAGGCAGAGCAGCTTATGCCTCGTAAGGGTACGGCTTGCCGCTCTGGAAACCCGAACCCTCCGCGATCAGGCGAGATCGAGATTGGAGATGTAGGGTCTTCCTGCAAACTGTGCCGATTCTGCAGGGTTTTCAACGCCATGCGACTTCGCAAGCGACCCGCGGTGAACGTGCTTCGGGGTACACGGATGGGTTTTGAACCACTCGTACTACCGGAAACGTCTTCTCGATCAACGAGACTGAAGACTTTCTAACCCCCCCTGGGCCAATCTACAACAAACGGTCGTGCATGCAGCTACAAAAAAATGCTCGATGGGGCTGGAAGCGTGCGTATAAGTTAGTCTGCTACTTGCTATGTATCCCGGTTAACATTATCATCCAGAGAGGTCCCGGGCGCTTCCATACACTGCGTCTTACACGTTCAATTGCAAGCAAACACTCGTGGCCCGCGGGTCGCTGTTTTGGGATCCACAGCGCAAGCTATCCCAAGTGTGGCGGAACTGAAATGGGTCATCCCCGAATATATCGCCGAGAATATAGCTTCATGGCACCATTATTTGCATTGCAGCAAGGATACGACGTCCAACAGGGTGAACCTGATCTTCGTCTCCGGCTTTGTAAGAGGCAAACGGGCAACGGAGTGGGGGATTGCGGGGCATTCGCCTCGCAGGGTCGGTTGCCACGACATGTCATTCAACGCGAGCGTGGGCTCATTTTCCAGTGCACGCTTTGGGACTGATGGCCCTCGCGACGAGCTCGCACCATTCATCGAGCAACGATGTGGGCCCTCCGCGCCCCGTCGTGATTCGCGCGCATGTCTTCCGAAGAAAGATCAAACCCTCTTCATCAACTACTACAAACAGAAGTACCCGAAGGCCGTTTTTCTCCGGCAGGGGAATCGCGGTCACGGGACAAAGGCGACCCCCGCGACGTGGATGGTACTGGCGAGCGGCGTCGTATGACACTTGGTCCAGCCGCAAGCCGAGAGGTTCGGGCTGGCTCGCGCGACTCCGCAACAAAGGCTCAGACATAATGCAGAGAGAACTCCACAGACTCACCGCCGTATGAACGAGGGAGAGACGACCGTTGTCGACGATACGTACATGCAGGGGACGAGTGGCTCTGAGGAGGGTTGTTCTTGGACGCCGTTAGCGAGTGACCGTGAGGGCTCATGGTCTAGAACTTGTGTGGTTCAATTATAACCATACCTCACTTGTCCTATTTCGTCAGACTAATCGGCCGAACGTCCTGGGATATACCTGCCTCGATTAGATTCTATGAAGTGATAGTCAATTTAACCATTGAATACGATTTTCTTCCTGACTCTCACTCGCTCATGCAACTCGACAGCAGAGATTGGACATAATCGCTCCGCCATTACGCTCTCTATCGATATCTGCGGAGTCAGTTTGTTTTCGTGGATCTGGCCTCTTCTATGTCGATAACGTTGATAAAGTAATGTAAATAGCTTGAGGAGGCACCGCGCAGAGTGGCCAGCAGACATTTTCATGCACATACTTCGCGGAGTTTTTTGTGCCTGTAATCAATGTCAATGAACGTGAGGGTGAGTGTGCTGAGGCTGCTCACACTAGCTTGATTTTAACCGATTGTACCTAGTGGGGATCATCGTCGGACTCCCCGGATATTGCAATCTCAAGTGGTCCCCTGAGTACTCATCCTCGACCCCTCAAATTTCTTCCCCGGACCGTACGTTCGGGATTTTACAATCCGTATGGCCACCATTTATATGTCCAGGCTGGGTGCTCTAGCCAACTACTGACATCTATAACTTTCAGGATTCGGGGGTCATTGTGTCCGCAAAGACCATTCGCTCTGCAAGTTCAGAATAACCATCCCGGACAACTACCATTCCAGCAATTGAATTCTTTGTTCATGGGCAAAAAGTATCAACCTAGCCGATGCAGCGTGAACCGAATCGTTTTTCACAGGCGTCTCGAGCGTGCAGAAGATCGCAATTGAAGGCTCTGACAATGGTACCACTTCTATAATATACTACTCTCGGTAACTGTGCTCATCATGATTACTAGTGGCCTGGATACATGGCTTTCCAACAAGCAAAAACAACGCTGCTTCGAGCGTTGCACGGGGCAAGCAGACAATTACGCGCTCCAAATGCCAAGCCCATAGTGGCCGAGGGTCATGAAGGAATTTATTGTGAAGTGCGTTAGTGCGTACATCCACGAGTCCACGTCTATGATGCCAACGTGAATTTCTACAGAAGAATGCGTCGCGGCCGCCTACGAGCGAGCAGATGTGGCGCGTAGGCCCCGGCCTTGTCGAGCTGGCAGATCTCTGGCTCCTCGAGATTCACCGCAAGTGTCGAAGGGGAGCCTGCAGCTCTGCCCCTTGCCTATCGTCCGCGATTCTCCCACACACAGCGCGACCGTTCCACGTCTACGCATCAGTTGGCCACTCGCGAAGTTTCACCGTCGCAGACGCTTGTGAGTTCGAATGGAGAGAATCAAGTCCTCCGTGAGCGATTGCGAGACGGCCGCTCAGCTAGCCACTGACGTCATGGACGGATTGCGTGACGTTGCGAAGAGTTTCAATTTATCGCGAGCACCCTCATCACAGGATATTAAATGAATTGCAAAGATACAAGTAGTACATTTATGTACCATTACAAAAGTTCGATATGGTAGGGGGTGAGGTAGAGAGCAGGAGGAGGGATAAATCATACAAATTCTTTTATGAACTAAAGGTATCGTGAACCTCGATAAGGTCTCGGAAGAGTCAAAGCAAATGAAACATCTGAGGAAGGGAAGCTATCTAGGCGGGCACAATGTCTCGCTACTTAGTACGCGTTCCTGCGTGCACGGTAGCTGCCAAGATGCCGCACGTCGCCAGGATGAAGCCGATGATGAGCGAGACAACCGGGCGCCCGAGCACGAGCCAGTTGGCGTTGCCGAAGGTAGGGCGTCAATGCCGCGGTCGCGGGCGTGTGGTCGCGAGCAATGCCGAAGAGCACCATCTCGATGACCCAGGCGACGTGCAGGGTGGATGCCAGAGAGACGGGCGAGCGCATAGAGGACGCGGCTCATGCAAAGGACGTGTGCCCGCGCCTTTTGGTGGTAGCTGTTTGTTTGCTGCGCCGCAGAGACCGAAGAGCGAAATGCTTGAGGCCTGAAGAGAGCCGGGCGGCTGGTAAGGGAGAGCTGGGTGAGGGAGATCTGTTATGAGCGCGTAGTGGAGCACAGCGCGCTTACCTATGGGGATGAGGGCGGATAATTCGTGACGTTCCGTAGCTCGTGTGAGGTTGTGGAACAGGCCGCCATTAAGTCGTGAATCACTGCGGGGGATGGTTCAGTATCAGGGGGATTTGCAGTAGATGAAGTGTAAAACGTACGCAATAGGGGTCTGGGAAGAACCATCCTATGTGAGTTTCCGATCGCGGTGTAGCCAAAAAGACACCAAAGTGGATGTTATCGGCGTCCAGGAAGGATACAGAGTTCCATGTTGGCGAAGAGACAGATGCCTGACGCGAATTTTTTATGCAGTAAGTTAAATCCAGCTAATAAATGACAATTTACTGACGATAACTAGGAGCACTGTCGCGGCAAAGACAAAGAAGTAGTCCTGGGAGTGCTGCTCCTGCTGCCATATTGCTGAAGTCGAAGAGGGGTCGTGAGGGGTCGTGAAGCGAGGCGGCTGCGGGGGATCGTCAGTATTGAGGCTGAAGGATAGCGCAAGGGGGACGTACTGGGAGTGGGTGGAAGAGGAGGATGGTGAGTTCTGGCGGGAGGAGGAGCAGGAGGCTTTTAAGGACAGCCGCCCCACGCCAAGGCACGCGGGTGTGACGGAGGATGTACGTGACGTCACACGTGGCTGCGCGCCTGGTGGGCTGCGTTCCTCCCATCCGCTCCGCACCCATCCTCGCCCTGCCCACCACACTCCACCCAGCCTCGCCCCCACCATGTCACCGTGTTCCCTCTTGGTCCCGATGCGGAAGGTGTCCTCGTTCGTTGTTCCCGCCACGTCTCTCGACGCACATCCATGGCCTGTGGCCACCACCGCTCGCCCGCAGCGCAGCAACATAGCCTTCAATACCGCAGCTGCCTGGTTTGCGACTACTCGCATACCCGGAAGGTGCCCTAAATGAGTCATCTGAGCTCGAGAGCAGTCCATGGCCGGGGATTGTGGCCTGGCCACCTGTGCGTCGTCCAATTCTTAATTTCTTCCTCCCCAACGCTTTTCCGGTCTGCACCGCCTCAACGCTCTACATTATTACTCGCATCTTACATTCCCATGTTCATACCACAAATTATTGATATAAATATGTTTTGGCGCTCTATGCTAATGAAAATCCGAATGGACAACGGTACACAGCTTTTTCTGTGACCGCGATCCTTATTGGGATTCAAGGAACATTCAATTGTAAATCGCAGTTGTCAATTTTGATTGTCCACGCCACGGTTCCCTTTCTGTCCATCCAAACAAGATTCTGGCCACCGAGCTTGTGCCCATGCTCACACTGAAAAGGCCAAATTTCACTGTAGCTATAAGCCCCTGCGCCACCTAATGCAAGTCCTCGTATTCCAACGCTACTTATTTCCCATCACCTTGTCCCATTTCGCGGAGCCTGCCGCTCCTTGCAAATAACTCACAAAAACTATTTCACCTATTTCACATTGCCTAACCGTTCGTCACAACCCGTAACTCACCTTGTAAACACACCACCATGGGGACGCGTCGAAACGCCTCGTCCGAAAAGCTTCCAACGGCATCGATGAACATGGCAAGCCAGGGTGTGCTCACCCACAACCTTCTGTATGCATTGTACTGACCCTGCTACCTCAGTACCGCTGCTCCACACAACGCCGTAATCACCTCCCATACGCGACGGCTGTCCGACGCGATGAAGTGAGTTCCACCCCCAGTTGTTGTGGTCCCATGGAACTAACATCGTTCGTCAGGCCCGAAATCGACCTCAACCAGCTGCCACAGCCTCAAGAGAAAGATATCCGGCCGCGCTCTCCGCGAAGCGACTCGTCGAAAATCCCAGAACTCCCAAAGTCATCCGAGTCGCAACACCGATAACGGCGACCGTCCTTCCGTCGGCCGGCCAGGCTCGTCCCCACGCGACAACACCAATACTTTCCTCGCGAAGAAGAGATCCTCTCCCCCGAACCACATTGGCTCGCGCGCACGCGCAGCGGCGACTACGGCGACCTCATCGACGGCGTCGCGATCGCGGAGGCCGCGCGGACGCGACAAGGAGCGCAGGTTCTACGGCTCGCAAAAAAAAAAAAAAAAAAAAAAAAAAACGCCAACGCTCCGCAAGCCTCGACACCAACGGGTATGCCATCGAGCACTGTGGCCCGGACTACGCGTCTAGCACGAGCAGCCGTGGCCACGGCGCGCGTGGGCCACCAAACCAGCCCGTCCCCGACTCGCGGTATTCTTGCCGGGCGAGAAGATGCGGCGACTCGTCGGTCAACTCGATCGCGGTTTTCGCGTACGGACTCGTCGGGTAGCATGTACTCCCAGAATGAGCACGGCCACGGGAATTGAATTCGAGATAAACGTGATCAACAAGGGCCTGAAAGGCAGTTCAGTCAGACTGAGAAGAGAAATCGCGTCCCGGCAGGAGCGCGACGTCGAGCGACGCGAGAGTGTGCCCACATCCTCGCCGTGTGGCGCGTCCGTGCAACGTAAGGGCGCGATCAAGAGGAACATGTCGTCCGGAAGCATTGCCCAAGACCACAGGGAGAGCCCCTACATGGAGGGATCCGCGACTTGCGACACATCGAAGGCACCACGCGAGGGACCTTCTCCGTCGAGCCTGCCGACGACTTTTGGGCGGTACCCGCGCATCGCGGTCCAACCATACGTAGGGGAGAAGGGTCGTCGTCGTCTGGGAGCCTGACGAGTCTCGTCGCGAACCAGAACAGGAACAGACGAACCTTGCAAAGGCCACCCGTCTACCCCACTCCGCCACATAAAAACTCCCACTCGCCTCCCATCCCAACATGGCGACTGCTCCTTCTATCCCTCCCCATGTCGTCCTCCAGCCAGCGCACCTTCACACGTTCGTTTCGCGTTCCGCCTCCCGTAGAAAACGTTGCCATGTCCAAGGTGGGCCGCCCTCCCGACACCCGTTCATGGTCGAAAAGTTAACATTGAGGGCCCGCCGCCGTCTTCGTCGTCCGGCTCGTCGGGGTACTCTAGAAATGCACACAGTACTCACAAATCAAGTCGAAACCGCGACTCCACGAGCGGGATGTGGCTCGCCCGCACCGCGCGCCCGCCGCAGGATAAGCTCGCGAAAGCCCTCCTCGGCGGGACCTCCGCAGCACGAGCCGAGCAGGACCCGGCGGCGTGGTCTACAGAAGATCCTCACCCCTGGCCCCGCCCACACCCCCTCGTTGACGCGCTCAGGAGTTAACCTCGACGCTCGCGGCGCATACCCCGCCCACCGCGCCCCCCGTGCCTCAGCGAACCCCCTCCGCGGCCCTCTGCCCATATTCCAAACACAAATGGCGGTGGTCAGTCAACTGCCTCGACAAAAAGCCCGGATGCGCTGACCTATCACCTCATTCCCCACCACCACAAAATGCGCTGCCCAAAAAAACGACACCCTCCTCCTTCAACAAAGCCGTAGCTGGCACACCGCCCCCTTCAACCCCTCGTCACTCGCCCTTCGCCCTCGCCCTTATCCGTCGCCTCAACCAGCCTCCTCTCGACCGCCTACCCCCCAACACGTGCCCGCCGCTCCTCCGCAGGCCTCAAGCATGCACGATTCACTCCGGCTGCTTCGGTCTCGCCCCTTGTGTTGCCCACAACGCGGCCGAGGGCTCCTGCGCTCTATCCGTGTACACCCCGGCCGCGCCCTGCCCAGCGCGCGCAGCTGTCGCGCGGCACAAGGGCGCCGCGTCGACAGGCGAGCTGCGCGGGCGAGGTCGGGCGCGTCGAGTGGCGCGCGTCGTACCGGCTCGGCGCGGAACAACAACATCCGCGCGCGCAAGACGTCCGACGCCGGGCGCGCAGCGAAGGCGGAAGAGAGGGCAGAACGCGAGCGAGAACGAGAGCGGAGCAGGAAGGCGAGGGGCGCGCGCGGAAACGGAAGCGAATACTTTTCAAAGTGGCGGGGCGTTTAGTTCTTTGTGCTTTCGGGTTGATTCTGCGCCCCTCGCGGTGCGGGCGGTGTGCGGCCATGTGTGTGGCTGGCGGGTAGGGATGTTTTTGGTGCTGGGGCCCATTGTTCGTTCGTGATTCAACTCCCCTCTTTGTTTTTGCTTTGCGCGCCTTGTGCGTATACTCGCCTCTCTTTAGCCAATCTCTTACGGACACGAAAAACACTAGCCTAGCCCGCTTTACGCAAAAGGACATTGCGTGCCACCTCATCATTCATTTTTATTTCTATCTCGTACGGTACGCTTTATGACTAATTGTATCTACCAGAACACTACAACCAGATGTCTTCGCTAGGGAAGACAATGGCTCGTGGGAACAGCTCCATTTGATATGTGTGCAGATGGCGCAGCGTCTTTTGACTGTCGCCGGGGCGACTCAAGCCTCTTTACGTTTGCGATCTGAGGTCACTTACGGCTCAGGTTTGGGGCGTTCCTACAGGTACATCAGACCACGACGGGAGTGCCACTGGAGTTGGGGTGGCCATCCGTCAAATTGTACCTGCCGGTGAGTGTGTGGCTCACAGCTACACCAATACCCGCTACACCTACAACTCTTCCAGCTGCACGGGAATTCTGTCTCACAACGGCATTCAATAGTGTGTTGGTCACATATGAAGACCTAAGGGCCGTCTACAAAGCACGAAATTTGCGTAGGTGAGAAGCTTTCCATATGGACTTGGCGGGATTGGTCCGCCCCTTCTGCTCCATATGCCGCCGTCACGCATCAAAGTGGTTTCACTAATTGGATACTTATCGTACACATCCGTACCATTCTTCAGATCTACTATTTTAATACACATTGCGGTAGCTACGCTTGTGGCCAGCTCGAGATTTGAGTACGCTGCCCCGTGAGCTCAAAGCTATGCACGATCTCCTTCGTCGTGTCCAACCAAATGCTGTAGGTTCCCGGGTACAGAAGCGCTATCGCCATTGTCATCCACCCGCGCGATCTGTCCAAGCTTCACTGTCAACTGCGCCGTGCTCGTCCGGCCAGGCGCGATGCTCTTTCACGCGAGTGTACGCAACGAGCTGCTTGAGCGGCGCGGGTGCGGCCCAGCGGTCGTATGCGAGAACATGAGCGCGACGTAGTCTGACGCAAACGCGACCTGTGTTCCTAACGTTGACCTTGAAGGTAAAGAGAGGTGCGAGGTCCGTGAATGCAACGTTTGCGTGCTTCGCGCTCGACAACGAGGTCGCTAATGGCAAACTTGGTGGGAGGAGGCGACGCCCAGGACAGGGAGAAGGTAGTGAAGTGCAGCCCGAAGCCGAACTCGAAGACCGGGGTACCGGTAAACCATTTGTAGGTACGTCCAGGAGAGGAGTCGTGAGGACGCAAAGTCATATCCGTCATCGGGATTTCGTTCACGTAGTCGGCGGGGTACTGTGTGTGATGGGCAGACGGCCCGTAGGCGCGGTCTTGCCCGAGATGATGTTGGCGAGAGCGGTGCCTCCACTCTGACCCGGATACCCGCCCCAAATGAGAGCACTGACCTGAAACCGGTTTTAGCGCGGGAGAGCGAGGTGACATAAAAGAGGCACGTACCGCCTTGTTAGACTTCAGGGACGACGAATCGACCTGCCCACCACCCAACTGTACGACAACTAATGGCTTCTTTCGCTTGCTCCAGGGCTGCAATGAGGGCGAGCTGGTTTCCTGGCCAGCTAATGCTCGTTCTGTCGTTGCCTTCGGACTCGATAGTCTCGTCGATGCCGCCAACGAACACCACCGCATCCGCCTTCTTGGCTGCGGCTACAGCGGCCGCAAACCCGCTCAGTGTCGTTACCTGAGACGGTGTGGTTCCGTTCACAATGGTCACCTGGAACCCGGCGTTCCGCAATCCGTCGAATGGGCTGACGAGGAAAGGAGCGATGCCCTGGTAATTGCCCTGCAGCTGTGTGGTAGCTATTCGCATGGGTCCTATGACCGCAATCTTCTTGACGGACCGGGAGAACGGTAACGTGCCGTCGTTCTTGAGAAGCACGATGCCTTCTTCGGCGGCGGTCAAGGCCAGAGCTTGTGCCGGGGCGTGTTGACGTCAGACCAGCCGAGCTGGCGGAATGGCTGTTTTCTTCTCCGCGCGGGGTCGAAGTAGCCCAACCTTGAAACAGAGTATGAGATACCTTTCTGAAAGAGATACTTTTGTGACTCACTTAACCAGCGAGGTGTAGAGCCGGGTCATCGCGGTCTTGACGTTGTCCTCACTGACGAGGCCTTGGTTGACGGCATCGACGAGTGTTGCCGAGTATGTCGTTCCACAGTCCACGTCCGTCCGTTCCTGCCTTGATAGAGACAGCAGAGGCATTGACGAGAGTCGTGGTATAATGATGAGGATCGAGACGTTGTCCACTGCATCACAGTCAGAGGTGATCCACCCGTCGAGCCCGAAGTGTTCCCGGACGATGCTCTGCAACAAGTACGGACTGGCGCAAGACGGAATGCCGTTCACGGCATTGTAAGAGCACATGACACTGCCGACGTGAGCGTCGCGAACGCAGCTTTGGAAGGAAGGGGTATAGTACTCGGCGAGGTCCTGGGTCGAAATGATCGCATTGAACGCCATGCGACTGTTCCCGTGCCAGTTCTCGAGATCATATCCGGCGAAGTGCTTGCAGTCCGCAACGACTTTGTAGTATGGGTTCGGCGAGAGTCCGCCCTGCAGCCCAGTAACGAGCTGGTAGACGTACTGGGCGATGTGGAAGGGATCCTCTCCGGGCGTCTCTTGACCACGACCCCAGCGCGGATCTTTGAACGGGTTTGATGTTTGGAGTGAAGAAGTCGATACCCGCACGGCCAGCATTGTTGAATGCGCGCGCCTCAGTACTGATAACGGTTGCAATAGCGTTCACAAGCTCGTCATCGAAGCCGGCACTGATGATGATGGGTTGGGGAAAGGAGGTAGCGGAGCTGAACGGCTGACCAGGGGCGGCAAAACTGGTACCATGGACTAAGAGCAACACCGTGCTATGCGAGATGTCGTGAGAAATTGTAACATTGACATGTCAATTAAACGTCTACATACCAAGGCTTTCGCTCCACCAGTTATATGCTGGTAAACCCAGCCGTGGGACACCAAACGCTGCGTTTACAGTGTTGTTGGCCATTTCTTCGAGCGTGAGCTCATCGACCAAGGCCTTAGCCCTGGATGCGGGGTCCGCGGATGTGTCGCAAACAGTGTTGCCCCTTCAAAGGCCCGTTCGCGCAGTCTGGAAATGCGGCGCGCGCGACATGAGTTGCGGTAAGTCCCAACGCCAGAATACTCCTCCATGATGGGCCTAGCATCGCTCAGACAACGGAAGCGGGAGAAAGAGGCTAGCTTACTTCGACAAGAAACAGCTACAGCTGTTATATCTGACAAACAGACGCAGGGTGACGGCAAATAGGGCGGTCCCCCGGTGCGCCGGTAAACGATCAGGTGCCCGAGCCATCCAGTGGTCTATAACGGCCTATGGTCAGCTGTAGCGTCGACGGCCATCTTTCATACAAGTCGGAGTGCGATAACCTGAGGAAGACTAGTCATAAGATCCGAGGCGGCAGGGCTATCCTGATCTCAAGAACGGATGACCAGAGATGACCGAAAACTCCTTCGAGAATGTAGTTTACTTTTCCACGGTATGGATGACGTTACGTCATTTGGCCAACGCAGAACGGCCTCGTGAATGGAAGTAGGATGTACGCTTGACTCGTAAAGTCTTGTTAGGTTGACATGTATGGAGATCGTTCAACGGAAGGCTGGTTCCCGCTACCCGCGAGCTTTCGTCTCCTCAGTTCAATAGAGCGGTGAAAATATTGATAATCCTTCTGCCGCGTTCAGTGTACGTCTATGCTGTCAGGAAAGTTTGTTTTCCCATCTGAATGATTGATTCATCGAAGCAAATGGGGATAGAAGAGTGATGAGGAAATGAATCATCTTTCGAGTCAATTGACGCACCTGTCTCGAGAAGGATGTTTTGTTCAGCCGGTAAATGATAGGAGTCCGCATGTGTAAGAAACAGGCATTATGCATTTGCCTTGATAAATGCCATTTCAAGTTGAGTTCTGTTGGTAAATAAAGAACTCGCGCAGTGTCCCGTATGTCGCAAGGACTAGCTTGGTGTTTTTGTGCGACTGCAATTATTGCGAGCTGAGTCTGACTGATTTCATCTAATCGAAATAGATCAGGTGGTTAGTGTCTGCAGGCGGATAAGATGGTAAAGAAGGGACGGACAAGTCATATATCCCCTCGACACCCAGCTTTCCAGCATCTAGTCGCGGCAGGACTCCTCCTTTTCTCGTCGATCGTGCTGTATCAAAATGGACGCTGGTAGGAGCTTTGGGAACAATGTTCTTCACATTCCGAGCGCCCCATTGACTACCTGCAGTGATGTGTCGGCGGCTAGGTCAAGAGCTCGTCATGTCGTAGCCATATTGAACGATACGATCGAGCCATCGACAGAGGCGTCCGTTCGACCGAGGACACGTCATCGCAACGTCATCGAGAGCATAGAAACTTGGTATAAGCAGTAGAGCTAGCTTTGGCATCGTACCCCGAGCGGCACGAGGTAGCGAGAGTGAAGCAACAATGGAGGGGAAAACGGGCTGGACGTCGCGAACGAGACCGGCGAACCCGAAATGGCAGGGCGCATCACCTTCGTGGCGCGGAGACTTGCGTAGCGTTCTAGCGATCATCTCGTGACGCTCCCACGTGGCCGCTGTGTTCCTTTCTAGTTTAGTTCTCACACAAGTCTCGAACACCCCATACGTAGAACAAAGAAAAACATAGATCTGCCCCGCCATTCGTCTAAGTGCAATAACGATCTGTACACCAGTGGCCACCACTCCCCACGCAGAGAGCTGGTCGAATGTCGCGGGAACTTTTTTTTTACAACGAGACAGCTCATCTCCAGGCCATTTGGAGAGCCCGACGCCTATTGGGAAGATGATATCTTGACCAGTACCTGCAAGTCTACTCCTTCAAGACCACTCACTTTGGAGCATTTTGCTCTGCAATGCGACAGAAGAATGACAGGGTGCGCCTGTCCTGACAAAGATCACCCTAGTGATCTGAACACGCTCCATATGCAGTTTGACATACACCGAACACAGCCAGCCGAATGTCAAACATCCCACCTGAAGCGTAGCGAAGTCTTCTACAGAGGAGTCTTAACCATCGGTAATCAGAAATGGCTGACTGATGCCGGTAAGAATGTGTTGGAGAAAGAGTTGCAACATCGGGACATTCAAGCTCGTCGAAGGCACCGCGATCGCCGAAACGTCAATACATCTAATATGCGTCTCTCGATGGCTTTCAATGGTGATCTCAGGCCTAAGGTATGGATCCAAGGAATCAAGACATTACCTGCCGTCTTTATGATTCGTGAGTACTTTCTCACTGATTAGCTTCACACTTGATGAATGTCATTATACAGGTAATCAGCGAATCACAGAAGGACTATACATTCAAACGAAAATGTTGTGCGTCGAGAATAATTAATGTATCCAAAATAATTTCTCACAGTCTGACATTCTACACAGACGAGAGTTTGACGTGATTAGTTTGCATCCGGATACCGCAGCGCGCTCGCAGCTATACTTTGCACGATTCCGCTTTCTACACGAGCTTGAGGGCCTCGTTGAGCTCGGAGAACCTTCAGTTAGCACGGAAATCCACGCAAAGTCTCACAGTCACCGAACTGTGGATTGGTTCATTTCTCTCTACATTCAGCACAAATTTTCGGGGCAGAATCCAGATGCTGCCAGAGCCAATTTGCGGTCCTTTTTTGGCACCCATTGCGAATGGATGATCAAGTATCAGAAGAAAAAATACTTCACAAACACAGGCAGACCATAGACATCCCCTCATGGAGAGTATGGTACCGACGGTGGAAAAGCGGCACCTTGCGGGACGATTCAGTGCCACCAGATGAACAACTTCCCTCTGATATGGAAGAAGAAGAAGCTGACGAGAACATGAATATGGGAGAAGTCGACCAAGAGTCGAAAGCGATGAGGATGGCGAGGAATTCTCACCAACCCTCCCTCGACCAGAATGGGTGTTAAACGTGTCATTATGAACCGTGTACGTCTTCTTCTTTTCCATCGTGCCAAGCTAAGACTATCAATAGCCCCGCTCACGTAAACGTCCTCGTCCTGTGAGTCCAGAGTCATCGAGGGAGGCGTCCCCCGTTCCTCTTCAACCTCCCGCGCGAGAGGACGACGGAGAGTCGTCAGGACTCGAATATGTTGACCCGCGAGATCTTGAACCACTCGCGCCTGAACGCGGACGAGGACCAATACTATCGCCAGCCGAACTTGGAGCGGGACAAGGGCGCGCTTCCAGACTCGGACTTCGACTTCGACTCGGACTCGAAAAGACAGTATCGGGCGCCGAAAGCGACGACGTCCTACGTCGCCTCTGCATCAAGAACGAATCCCGACATCCTCGAGGTCATGCCCGCTGTGATTAGTCAGGAACCACGCCTACCAACACCCGGTGAATCGTGGTATTGTCCAATCAAGGACTGCGTACACGAAATCGACATGTATCACCTCCCAGATGACACTCCTGAGACGGTTATCTCGGAGGAGACTCGTGCATGGGTCAACTCCTGTAATTGGAGTTGGAGTGACCCAGAGATCTCATCAGCGTATTTATGGACCTTGTGAGCGCACACTACGGTGACCATCTGTCTGAGATGGGCATTGAGAGAGTGGTTGCGGATGGCCAGGTACGCGTTCATTCAACAACATGTTCACCACTTGGGGGCTGATGATTATTGGTAGCGTCCATACTTCCGATGGATAAATCCGTATGAGGCGAGGAGCATCCTCCTAAACACGCCAAATTCACGCGGAACACCGACGAGATAGTGCGGTTGGCCGAGAACTTACAAATGGTTTGAAGGTCGCGACACTGTCGCGACTATCGCGTCTCTCTGTTGACGCTGAACTGAAGCGGGGTCTTGTCCGTAGCTACGCTCCCTTACCCGATCCCGAGGATATCTTGCAGCTTTTTCTCTCTATTAATGAAGCCTTTGTATGGCCGTGGCAACTACTCGCTTCGGAACAATGTCGAATAAGAACACTTATACCCCAACTCCCTCCGAGCCGTCTGGTTGGATATCGTCTACTTGATTTTTGACAACGGCAGCGACGCCCATCTTGATCGCGTTTCGTCGTTCGTGCCAACAAAGAGGCTGGTTGCGCGAAGGAGTGCGGTCCAGGGGATGGGAGATATGAAAGGGGGACGGGAGGCTCTGCGGGTCCATCTCCATCGTCGGGAGGTACACCACTCTCCTCGTCGATGACTCGGAGGGTCTGGGTGCCAAATGATGCCAGACGATCCCAGAAGGTATGCGCCCGCGATTCGCTGTCTGTGCTACAGTTGTGTCTTCCTCCCTCTCGGACTTTGCTATGCCGCTCGCCGATTGGTCCCGGTATGGCAATATTACGGGGGTCAGGTGGGGGTTTGAATCCTCGGGTGTGAAGCTCCAGAATCTCCAACAACGGACAGCACCATTCCCCAATGCATTCGTGGTCGATCCACGGGCAGGCAGACCTGAGCACATACATTCTGTTCGTGAACCTTGACGAGGCTGCCATGCAACTCGGCGCGCAAATAGGCACCTTCCGAGCTGATAAGGCCACGAACATAGTAGTCTTGAACGACGTGGAGGAGGGCACGACACGATGAAGAGAATACCGTGGGTGGATCCGGGGTTCGAAGGCGCGATTTTGTCCAGCCAGGGTTCGATATCAGTCCAGTACGACAGGAATCCGTGAGCTTGCAGCCCACGTGAGAGAGCGGCGCTGAGCGCATGGCGGAGAAGGTCGATGAGCTCTGCTTTGGGGAGTGCGACATCATACTCGGATTTGGCCAGACTCAACCATCTGCATCCGGCGATAATGATCACGTATAGATCATCTTCAAAGCACTTCTGTAAATTCAGGTCATATTTGAGGTATAGTATCAGAGGTCCTCGAAGTCGGACAGTTGTGCAGATCCTGGGAATATGTCTGTCACCCTATATGAGCAAGAGATGCACATGAATATTGCGGGCCATACATCAAACTTACCGAGCTTCATCCCTTCCAAGACTTTGAACCCAGCGTGACGGCTGACGAGCCAGAAAGCTAGAGCTCGTAGAACGGGAGCTCGAGAGGATATCAAAGGCACGAAGGTCGCCCTGCAGTATGACGCTGAGGCCGCTCAGGCTTGCCTCGTCATTGAAGACATTCGCGGGAGCAACCGTATATTTGAACAGCATGGGACCATAGCGGTGACAATTTCGCAAAACCCGACGGGGCTGTCTATCGTGGGCGATCCAAGAGGGCGCAGCGACCGCTGTTTGAAGCTCAGCAGTAAGATAGCTGAACAATCATGGGGTTGTAAGGGATATCGATATTGGCCGAGACAAAATTGGGGCTAATGTAAAGCGTGGGTGCCGTCGAAAGTTCAGAGAGCTCGGCACTGAGCCCTAGAAGCCGTCGCGTGCGTGTAACGGAAGGAGTAGAGGTGTCGGCATGAGCTACGGGCGTCTACTCGCCACTGCGGCAAGTGAGGTCCGGACAGGCCTCGGGAGTGGGTCCAAGACGTTATGATGCTCCATAGAGTTAGGGCTCTTGAGTTAGGCACGTCACATAAACGAGCGTTCTTGGTCGGCGAGGGGTGGATAGTAGACAGACACTGAGAGACACAGCGTGTAACACGCTCGTCTTGGGATGCTTGTCCAACCCAGTCCAGAGCGCGAAGAAGGATCCACGTCTCTCTGAGATCGCCTAGAAAGTAGTCAACCGTATATTGAGATACCCGATCGACAATGGGTGTTCCCGACAAAATAACCATCCTGGCCGATATGGGTTGCTTCGTGAGCGCGAGCTCTAAATAGGCCAGCTCCGGTGCGCAGAATGATCCCAATCCGGAGCTAGGTCCTTCGTCCTCCAGGTTTTCACCGTCGAGAAGCGCATTGCACGCAAATACCGCTCCGACACTTTACGGCGTGCTATCCAAGCGCATCCTTTGAGCGAAAAGGCCAACAAAGCCTCCACAAACGCATGAAAATCCATGAGGTAGGCGACTTGTATGGGGCAATGCTTGACAAAAAATTGGTACAACCGTGATGATAGCGCACCAGCCCCAAGAAAGAGGCCACTAGCACCGTGACGGCGATGGCTACGACGTTATCGAGAGTCCAGAGGAGGATGACGACGCCAACCAGAAAGAAGATCATTGCGAGTTCCAGCATCGAAGGAATGGACCAGATGAATGCCTCTACATTCCACGTCTCCCAGTCTTCGAATCGAAATCTGCCTAAGCGCTATGATGTTCTCCCGGGCGTTGCCAGTGGTGCGTTCCACTTCATATATTCGCGGATCCATTGCTTGACCATGATACCAAGCAACGCTGCGGCAAGGCTGAGCACAAGGCTGAAGAAGAAGGAGCACATTGATCCACCGAGCAGAGGTTGATGGTGCGAAGGTAGGTGTCGCTAATAACAGATGAAGATGGTAGCGTTGACTGTAGACGGCATGCTATCGAGATCTCCCTGAGATAAAATCTGGTAGGCAATCAAGTTGGTTAGTGATACCGGAATCTCCGGGTTGCAGGAGTTGGAGTTGATAGGGTCTGCACCACAAAAGTAGTGAGAATAGCGGAGAATAATGCCGCCTATACAACGGGTGAAATCGGCATTGAGTCGTCTGTGTCATGATACGGGTGATGATACGACGTACAAAGACTAGAAGAGTGTCGATATCATCTGCATAATCTCGCATCATACTCGTATCGTGTTTCATGTATAAAGTGTTCTTCAATCCCAGCCCAGCCAGAAAGGTGTGTGAAGCGAGGTGGATCCTACAGAAGTCTCATTGAGATCCTGGAGTATACGAGGGTGCAATTGAGTACATACAGCATCATCTCGTCCGATGATGCACTCATTCGTGAAATTTCGTTCTTTCGTCAGAGGTGGCATGGTAGCCTTTTGCCAAGCTATATTTTAGCGTCGACCGATGAGTGCGGTACTGACCAAGATGGCAGCGTGTCGTGAATGGAAACTAGCGGCATGCACTCCCTGCCTAACCACTGCTTTGATAGGCGACTCGCAGTGTGTTTTTTAGAACTATTATCTGTTCGTAATAGCATTGCGAAGAATAGTATGTCGCGGACGAGTCAAAGAACAGGAGAGCCAATGCGACCGTTCTGGTTCACCACGTGGCCTTGAAGCGCGATCCCGTGACGCCATGTCAAACCGAAATTTTGACGCGACTCGCGACTCAGTCGGGTTTGTACTCTTGAGAGCTTGCACCGGGGGGACAGCAAAGTATCCACCGAAAATTGCCATTGATTAGGTTAGAATGGGCGCCATATGTCGTTTGGTTATATCACCAGCCTCTCTCATTTCTACCACATCACATCGCTTCCGTCACTGTAATTGACGTGGCAAAGGAGATACATAAATTGTTCTCTCTATTGCTACAGCCTATGCCGGTGCTGTATTTTTTCCAATGCTACTGTGCCCTATAATCAGATGAAGAAAGTTCACGACGGGCCGAGACCCTGACGAGGGCTGGTGAAGTTTTGAGGATGAACTCGGCGTGACACGCGCGTCTTGCTATGAACCCTGTGACATGCGTGACATGTGGCGCGTGACGCGTGATAGTTTCCAGAATAATTCTCGTACTTGTAGGCTGCCTAGTAGTATTAAAAAAAAGACATAATATCGCAAGTTGAGCGAGAAGGAGCTATCA
This sequence comes from Phlebiopsis flavidoalba, assembly GCA_035772785.1. Lineage (NCBI taxonomy): Eukaryota > Fungi > Basidiomycota > Agaricomycetes > Polyporales > Phanerochaetaceae > Phlebiopsis > Phlebiopsis flavidoalba. Next base: position 126,397 of record JAOCPU010000060.1, read on the forward strand.
AATACAATTTTCATATGTAGCTCGACTCTTTATCACCGCGTCTCTTATTTGATGTGGAGTTTTTGATGTGACGTCGGCGTTACGGCACAAACGTTTCGGGCCGACCCCGAAACCTCTTTCCTCTCGACAACCACCATATCATAATATCTGACTGAGAAGACCATCTCCTCTAATTGTCGGTTATTGACCTTACCTACCGTACTCGTTTCGAAAATGCTCTGTCGCACTGAGTTATGAGATGACCGTGCGCGGATCGTCCGGTCCCACTAGAAGTCAACGACTCAGGACATCAGCCGTGGCACTTTCATTAAAAGACACGTACAATACAAGTACCGGTGTGGGTGGGTAGGTTTTAATCATTACCGTCTTAAAACTCTGCTCTAATTTTTATATGGCCTAGAGAAACACTAGTGCAGCTGATTGATTAAAACAAGATCAAAAGCCACTACTGCTGGCTCACAAGTTTCCGCAGCGCGGGGAACGCATTACGCCTTTACCTCGAACCTAAGTTAGAACGCTTACCTCTCATATTGACTCATCCGAGCTGTACCCGACCGCCTATTATCCTCTTCAAATAGTCGACCCTTTCGAGTACCTGAGATGGGGCTCGAACCTAGGGACACAACTTCGCTGTAATTCCGATCCATAGAAGGTTCCAACAAGTCGTCAGTAAGTCCGTGAGCCATGTGTCGGGTATGTCATTTGATTAAGCCCGTGTGAAACTCAGATAATGGGTATCAACGCATTACCGTGCATAGCCGTTGCACACAAGTTCCCTCGGCGGCAAATGGGGGGCTGCTCACACAGCCGATGTGTATCGTCAGTGCAGAAAAGGCTTTCCAGATAACGCTTTAGACAAAGTCTTTTGTCAGCCGATCGGGCGATAGTCGTCATCTGTTCGCACAGGGACATGGCTTGGTAGCCTTGGGTGATTCGGTCATCCTTCCCGGCGCCTGAGGACTACTTATATAGAGCGGGACAAGGTCTGACCATCGGCTTTTGTCGCCTGTTCCTCCTCTTATAGCTTTCCATTACCCCTGACCTACACCATGCCGGGGACATTTACTCACCAGTTTGACTCCGCCTTTTATAAGGGCTCGGTCTCAGTCAACACTGGGCTGGTTCATCAATGGTCAATGGGTGGATTCCGCCAGCAAGGAGACGATTGAGTACGCGAGCAATACAACATCCATCGAAGGAGCTGACATCTCTCTTCAGTGTATACAACCCTGGTATGTGGACTTCGCGTTCAAAATGTCTAAACTGCTTTATAAACACGAATATTAGCGGATGGCACTGTCATTACAAAGGTGGCCTCTGCGACCTCTGAAGATGTCGAACGTCGCAGTCAAGGCAGCGAAAACGGCTTTTGAAAAACATCATGGGGTCTTAAGGTGCCTGGTCACCAGACGGGTGGGGACGCCTCCTGTACAAAGCTCGCGACCTTGATCGAAAAACATCAAGACCGCGATATCGGCAATTGAGGCGCTCGACGGCGGTAAGCTCTCGCATTTGGGCCCGTGAAAAACCCGCTGATGCCCTGCAGGCAAGCACTTTATGCACGCAAAGAGGCAGGACGTTCAGGACGGCATCAACAACCTACGCTACTACGCCGGTTGGGCGGACAAGAACCACGGCAAAAACCATCGAGGTGCGCAGTCTATCCTACCCGTGCTGTGCTCCACCTTATGATGCTCTTTCGGACCATGCACACCATAGACGAGCGAGACCAAGTTCGCATACACGCGCCATGAGCCCATCGGTGTTGTCGTAAGCGTATACACCAGCTCTCCTCTCCGAGCCTCTATTCACTCACGGACGACAACTACAGGGTCTGATCGTGCGGCCGTGGAACTTCCCATGTAAGTCCTCGTGTATCACACATGGGTCCATGACGTGACCGGGCTCTATTGTGCATCAGTCATGATCGCCATTTGGAAGGTCGCACCCGCACTCGCCACTGGAAAAAACACGATCGTCCTCAAGCCGTCAGAGGTGACGCCGCTCTCTGTGCTCTTCCTCGCCGAGCTCGTCAAGGAGGCTGGCTTCCCTGATGGCGTGTTCAAACGTCGTCACTGGGTATGGTGCTACTGCGGGGCCAGGCCATCACAGAACACCTCTCGTGGGTAAGGTCTCCTTCACTGGCAGCACGCTCGTCGGACGCAAGGTCATGGAGACTGCTTCAAAAAACGAACCTCAAGCGCGTAACTCTTGAGCTCGGCGGCAAAAAGCCCGACCATCCATCTTTGACGATGCTGACCTCGAGCAGGCCGTCAAATGGGGTCTCCATCGGTATCTTGTAACGTTGTTTCGCCAGGGTTTCATACTTTATTCTCATGCTTTATCGACTGTCATAGCCCACCACAGCGGACAGATGTGCGCTGCGAGTTCGCGCATCTTCGTCCAGGAGGGAGTATACGACAAGTTCCTCGACCTCTTTGCGGCCGCCGCAAGTCTATTCGACAAGGTGACGGCTTCCACCAGAATACGGACCAAGGCCCCGTCTCATACTCTAAAAACCAGCTCGACGTATGTCGGCACCTTTTCATCGCTACCCAATTCCTCCTAACGCCTCTACAGCGTGTTCTAGGCTACATAGAACACGGGAAGCAAGAAGGCGCCCGCGTCGTGGCTGGGCGGCGCGCGTGGTGCAGGCTCGGGCTACTTCGTGCAGCCAACAATTTTCGCAGACGTGAAGCCAGACATGAAGATCGTGCGCGAAGAGATCTTTGGGCCAGTCGGCGTCGTCGCCAAGTTCAGCACCGAGGAGGAGGTGCTCCGAGCTCGCGAATGACACTCAGTACGGCCTCTCGAGCTATGCGTTCACGGAGAACCTCGCGCGTGCGATTCGCGTCGCGAACGCGCTCGAGGCGGGTTGTGCGTTTTGTGAGTAACTATAGGAAGCATGTATCATGGAGAACGAATCTGATTAGGTGTAGATCAACACTGGCAGCGACGCTGGAGCCACAGGTGCCATTCGGTGGGTACAAACAGTCAGGGCACGGCAAGGAGATGGGAGAGTATGCGCTCGAGGCGTACGTAGGTTTAACGTCAATTCCAGGCTCGATACTAAAACGTATTCTTTTATAGCTTCACTCAGGTCAAAGCCGTGCACATCAACATCGGTATCAAGCTTTGAGAGAATTTAAGCCCTTTACACACACATGTACAATAGTCAAATCTACACAAGAATCTGGGATTTCGTCTAGGGCTACAGAGGTATCACAGTGCTACATTTAGAGCGGGACAGTTCAGAGTGACAAAGGAGAGATATGATCCAGGTTGATGGGTGGAAGGAGTCCCGGACCTCCAGAGCTCGTCCCAAGCCGTCCATTGAGGTCCGAGACCGCCAGAAATTGCGAGTGTTTCGGCACTTCAAGGGATAGGGAGACACGGGCGTGCGTTGCATCGCGAAATAGCAATCGTCAACCACCTCGAAGTCCATGTCCGATGTAGACATGTCGATCGAGTGATCCAGCGTTGTTGGAAAGCGGCTTGCGACGGAGCCCGGGGTAGGGGCGCGGGGTCTTGCGAACGGAGACGCGTCGGGGCGAGTGAGGAATGCATGGTCGGAGAGTGTGGGGGAGGGAAAGGAGAGCTTGAACGAAATCGCCGGGGATGGGAGAGAGAGACGGCCAAGGGAGTTGTGCGAATCGAGAGGGGAAGACGTGGTGAAGGTAGGGCTGTGTGTCGTGTGGGGGCTGTAGGCGCTTGCAAGCCCAGTCAAAGACTCGTGAGGTGAGGTCGTGCGCAGGCTAGAGATGTCGCAGGAGTGTTCGAGTAGGCTGTCAAAGACGAGGCTGAGCGAGCTCGGGAATGGCTCATGCCGGGCTATGCCAGTGTTCGATGGTGGTGGAGGAGGTTGGTGCGCGGCGGACAAGGTGAACGCGGATTTCAGCGACGTGATACTGTAGTGAGATGCATCCTATTACAAAGGGTCATGAGTTAGCCATGAGCGTATAGGCTAAAACTCGAGAACTACCATATGCTCTTGACTGCCGTACTTCGCAGTTTCGAAGAGGGGCTGTAGGACCTTGCCGGAGAAACGGCCGCGAGAAGCCTTCGAAAAAAAGGTACTGAGAGGCCTGAAAGACGCGGGAGAAGCAACCGTTAAGTCCATCTCTGGCAAGATCTCATCAACTATGAGGCTTCGTTTCTTCAAGAGCTCGTCGAGTTTCGGGCTGAGGCGTGTCTGAAAATCATGGCCCTCAGTATATCTGGCCAAAGAGCGCATGGTCAGCTGTATACCTCTACTGAGTCTGGGCTCGAAGGAAGTTGCAGCGGAGACAGAGACGTCGAGACTAATGGCGTAAACGACCGCGGGATTTCCGGCATAGTAGAGGATAGTCGGAGAAGTGCAGAGCGATGACGAGCCACCAGGCAAGGAAGGGTATCACCAGAGTGGGTTGCAGACACTTCACGGGCATCTTCAGCTTCAAAGTGACTGTGAACAGACGCGGCACAAGACAAGTGTCGGTCGAGTTTCTGGTTAGACAAACTTCTCCCGGGAGTGACCTCGTCAGTCGAGAACGTAACCGGGCATGTATTAGAGCCAATGAGGGTGTCCAATGAGCTGTTTCCAAATCGGTCCTGTCCGCTGTTACTGGAGCTGCTAGATGGCGAGGAACGTGCTCGTGGGTCGCCATTCCTGGGGAGGTCGCAGCTGGAGACATGGGAAGATGCCACAGTCCGCAAAGAAGGTATGGTCGGGTATCCAGAATAGCCAGAGTTTGCCTCACACAGAGGTAGTAGCCTTGGGAATTTCACCGTGGACTGGGTCAGCGCGTCGACATCCATGGAAGGGAACGCGAGAGATAAAGGGAGTGACGGAGTAGATTTGGATGTTGGTGTCGCGTTTCGTACATCATACAAGCATCGAGGAATATAAACCATGAGGGTAACACAGAGAGGGCGTGCTGAGTCTTCGTCGTGGACTTTTGAGGTGGCATGGCTCGGCACGTTCAAGCGCACCGAATTCAGAGAGGTTGAGGTAGGCGGTCCTATGTTTGCTTCCGTCTTTCGGAGAGTATAGTCCTGAGGGAGAGTCGACAACCTTGGCTACATCGACCGTGACACCGACATTCAGGACATTTTGAGCCCGTGTCGACCGTGAGCGTCTTCTGTAGAGGACAACAGACCGGAGGACGAGGACAGATACAGCGATGAGAGGGGATACAAACAGCGAGCGCAATGATATTCGAGGTTTCCGTATGGGATGTAGGCGTAGAAGACTGTGTTGCTGGCGGAGGCATTTTTGAACAGGAAAACGAGCGGACGAGCACCGGGCTCAGGTCGTGACTGAACACGTTCAAGAACGTTGCCGCTGCGGCCGCTCGCCGTTCGGGCTGCCGCAGAGGAAATGATGGGCGGATGGCGGAGAGTCGGGCTCTGATCTGGGTCAAGTCGACCAGCTTCGTCCAACCTCAAGCGCAATTCTCAAGACATGGATTATAGGGCCTAAAAATACAACAAGATAATGGGGGTATCGATATTAATCACGGCAAAGCAAATTCAAAGCACACGGGACAGAAATGCACACATCGGTCAAGGCGCAACTCATTGCGCTTGTGCGCCTCCTATTCGTTGTATGAGAAATGCATACTTGGAACCAGAGACTGAAGAGCGGAGACGTACCTGATCGACAAACTCTTGCGCCTCTTCGCGCTTGATGGTACGGATTGAACTGACCTTCTGGTTATTGAACAAGACACCGTAGAACTTGTCGGCCGTCACAAGCATCTCAGGCCGGAAAGTAGTGGTGATAAACTGCGCTGTTGTGGACAGCTCGTGAATCATGGCTACGCGAAACATCAGAACCAGCGCATATATCCACCGGGAAGGATTCTTACCAGCCACTGCTGTACGGTATTGAGCATCAAGGTTGGCGTCGATCTGCGTGGCCGTGATGAGCACGTGATTCGTTTGAGATGTGTCGATACATACCTCGTCAAAAAGATAGAAGGGTGCTGGATCACACTTCTGGATAGCAAACACTGAGTGGCGCTTAGTTAGAAACGCGTTACTAACCAGAAGAAAGTGCCGCTTTTACCTGTAGCAAGCGCGACTAGCGATTTCTGGCCACCAGAGAGTTGCTGTATCCGCAGGCCCTCGTCAACCTTGGAGTTGAAGGACACCTGCAATGGTCGACGTTAGCACAAACTCACTCACACGAGTTCATAACCGCACCTTGATAGAGACACCCGTGTAGTTATCAATACTGCTTTGTTGCGTTTCGTCCATGTCTTCCATATCTTCTTCATCCTACTCGAGAGTAAGACACAACTCTAGTCTGAAAAGCAGGGCCTGGCTCACCTGGTCTATTCGACGCTGGATAATCAGCTTTCCTCGTCCAGCGGGAACGAGCTTCTTCTCGAAGACCTCTTCAAAGTTCTTCGCAACCTGCTTGAAGGTCCGCTCGATGGCTTCGTCTTTGCGCTGGTCAAGTACTGTTACTAACTCCTCAATAGATTCTGCAGACTTCTCCAACTCTTCGCGACGTTGTTTGAGTTGGTCGCGTTGTTTCGTAAAGTTGTTGTACTGCTCGAACGCCTTCTTGTTAACGTGTGCGAACTTCTTGAGGCCTTCGTTGACGGTGTGAAGTTTTCTTGACGAGCTACAGAGGCGTGAGCAAATTGGAGGCTAAATGAGATATCAAACGTACTCTATCCATCTTCTCCCGTGTGTATTTCTCGAACGCTTCCTCAGGAGAACACCGACGGTCACGAATATTGCGGTTGCATTCCTCTTTCCGCGTCCATGAGCATCGCTTTCTTGGCGAGGTACCGCTCGGTGTTCTTTTGTTGTCTCGAGAACATCACGATTGTCTTCTGTCTGCTCGTTTTGCAATCGCGCTCCAAAGAGGCGCGGTGCTCTTGCAGTTGTCCCTGAAGCTTGTCGTGTTCTTTCTCCAACTCTGTCCACACATCGCGTTAGACCATTAAACAAAGCTAGCCAACCTTCCTTACCCTGAACCCGCTTGGTGAGGAGAGTCGATAGACTTGTTAAGCGTGTCAAGCTCTCGCTGCTTCTTCTCCAGCTCTTCAGCAGCCGAAGAATCGCCGGACTCAGCTTCGCCCAACGAGTCGATTTTCGCGTTCAGCTCATTTCTTCTCCGGCGAAGGCTCTCATTCAGCTCGATATCAAGCATGTTCTTTTGCTTGCCCAACTGCGAGGAGAAATAAGGGCTGAATGCTTAAACTCAGAGCACAAGTTCTGCTTACTCGTTTTTCGTCTTGGCGAACTCGAGTAGCTGTCTTTGCCTTTGCTCCAACGTCTCGTCCGAGAGTCTCAATTTGTTCTTCTTCCTCGGCCGACAATCCGTTCGCGAGGGGGCTTCCAATCTCTGTACGGTACCCGTCAAGCTTGGCCTGTAACGTCTGCAGCTCGCTCTCGAAGTCGAAAAACCTCTCCCTCTAGACGCTCGATCCGTGTGACGAGCCCCTCTCGCGCTCCCTCATATAACTCGCGCTGTCCTCGACCAAGCTGTCCCGCGCGCCGTGCGTGCCTGGTTTTGCTTTTCTGTGAGACCTGGATCTGTCCGACAAGCTTTGTGATTTCCTGCTCTGTCGTTTGGATCTCCCTCGTCACCTCCCGCAAGCGACTCTCATCATTTGTGTACTTCGCTTTCAACGTCGTGACACTGCCGATCGCTTCAAGGCGCGATCTCCGGACATCATAGAAACCTCCGGTAAGAGCACCCTTGCGGTCGACCTTGTCACCGTCGAGTGTGATGGTGTTGATACCATGAGACTTGACGTATGCGGCAGCGATAGCGAGATCCTTGCAGACGCAGGTCTTACCAAAGACCTGCTGGAAAGCCTTGAGGTGCATGGGATCGAAACGCAGCTTTTCCACGAGCGGGATAGCGTCAGGAGCGTTGGGCATGGGAGGGTTCTTGGGATGCAACCGGTTCAGAGGCATGAAGGTGACACGGCCGGTCTTCTCGCGAAGCATAGTGTTAAGGACCGTGGTCGCGGTCTCGTCGGTGTCCACGACTACATGGAACAGGCTGATATAATCAATGAGCCATTGCAACCGAGAGCATATACTCAAATTATAGTACCTGTTACCTGCCGTGAGTTCTAAAAAAACGGCTGTGTTGAACTTGTCGTCTGTTACCTCAAAGAGTCGGTACAGAGGTCCATAAACGCCGTCAAGGCCGAGACGATCGGCTATCTGGTCCACTGCCCGCAGACCTGAACCAGTGTCCTGAAGGTGACATTCAATAAGCATACATACTAATGTTGCAATCAGACTTACCTTGTCCATCATACTGGCTAGAGACCTCTCCGCACTTCTCAACTCGTCCGCTTCGCTATCCACCAGGCTCTTCAACTTGGTCTCTTCTCTCCATAGCTCTTTTCGCTTCTCCGTCAACTCGCCATGTTTTTGTTTCAACACAGCAATGTCCTCTCCCATCTTCCTCGCTCTATCTTTTCCGTCTTCTGCTCGCTCCTTCGCCGCTTCATCGGCTTCCTCCACTTCTTTCAACGCTTCTCTTGCTCCAGTCAGCTGTTGTCGAGCTGCTTCTGACTCTTGCGCCTGGGACCGCTGGAAAGCCTCGACGCTGGAAATCTCAGCACGTAGGTACCTATCCCGTTCCGCTCGAGTGCGGAATTTCTCGACACGACCGCGCTTAGCATACAGGGCATCCAAACGCGCTCTGGCCTCTTCAAGCCGTTTCTTCTCTTCCGTCTCTCGCGCCTTGTGTGCTTCCCACTGGGGGCATGAGTTGTGCAAGCGCTTGCTCTTTCTCCTGAATTTGCTCCTCAAGTGTCTCGAGCTCATTCTGAAGGGTTTCACGCTGGCCACCCGCACGTTCTGCGGCTTGTCGAAGATCCGCAACCGTGCATTGAAGCTCAGTACGCGCGCGAATGAGATCGGTCAGTTCGGCTTGAGTGCCTTGACGCGTGAGATCTGTCGTGGTCAAATCTTTTCGCATACGAGCAATGGATTGTTCAGCGGTCTGTAGGGCACTGAGTATATCCTAAGGCTTTCATCGTGTATCGGCGCACCTGTGATTTCTTTTCACGATCGTTGAACTTCTCTCTGCGCAAGTTAGCGGTATGCACCTCGGATCTTCGGTCTTCTTCGATTTCGTCCAAAGCCTCAGTAACTTCCTCTAGTTCGCGTTGGTAGAGAGCATATTCAAGGCACCGTCGTTCCTTGTCTTTTTCTTGGAACTCCTTCAGCTCGTTCTTCTCGTCCTCAAGCTCCGTCAACCGCGTTTCGATGTACTCTAATAGGTCGTCGATCTTCTCTCGTTTTGCATTTGTTTCCGCCATGATACGCAAGGACTCTGTACGCCGTTGCTCATAGACTTTGGTACCAGCCACTTCCTTCAACAATGCAAGACGTTCGTGATCTTTCGCGTTCGTCAGCGCGGTAATCTAGGCGCATACAGTGAGATCAACGACTCTGTGAGTGGAGTAAAGAAGCGTACACGGCCTTGGGGGACAATATAGTATGGGTTGCTCTTGCTGAACCCGGCGCTCTCAAGGAGGTTCATAACGTCGGCCTTGCTTGCACTCTTCTTGTCCAAGCTGTATTCATCCTTCTTCAGACCGATGGTCCGTCGCAATATGACTTCATCACGACCGGTAGGAAAGCGGTTATCGCTGTTGTCAAAGATAATTTCAACTGGTATGGAGCAGGTTATCAGGACCATGAATTGTTTGGACAATGCAAAGGCGCACCGAATGCCGATAGTGTTGTCGTTACAGACACTCCCTCATGCAGTAGTGACTGTCTCTCCTCGCGAGACATTGACGTGTATGCATCGGAAAGCACGAACCGAATGGCTGGGTAAACGTCAATGACTACTCTTGACTTCGACACAGTTTGGAAGATACCTACCAGCGAAGAAGTTACTCTTGCCCGAACCATTCCGCCCGACCACTACGTTGTGTCTTGAGGAGAACAGAAGGGGCTCAATCTGCGTCTGATCACGGTCTACGTTGTATAAGGTGAGCGAGGCGCGAAGAGACCTAGGGCATCACGTACAGGATTTGAAACCCTGAATGGTGAGAGTCTTGATATACATTTTGCCCCTCAGTGACGAGCTAGGCTCCCTAGTTACGAAAAAGCTGAAGCCGCTTAGTAGCACACCCAGGCTCTTCAATGAGATTCGCGGGCTCAGTTGTGTTGCGCTGAGAGGGCCGAAGCAGGTGTGATGGACGGGACCGTCACGGTGACAAGCCGACGCGCTCATCGTCGCGTATGTCACATGCGTCACATCACGTGCCATTGCACGCCCCGCGCATTATTCGGTGGAAGTTCGCACGATTTCGAGATCGACTGTCATACGGATTCTTGCTGGTAATATAGACTCCAGTGACTGCATCGATTTCCTGCCACCCGCCGACTACAATGTGGGCTGAAATAGCCAACGAGGGAAGCCGTCCGAGCAAATATGGAGGCTAAGGGTATGATATAGTCATACACACAAATGCAGCACTTTATGCTCTCCTCATAACAAGTCCCACAACAAAGCACCGTGGGTACAGGCTAGCCACATAAATAAGCTCAGACTTGAACACCAAATACATCTGTTTGACTGCGCATATGGCTAGCTAATTTGGTAGTGAACTCGTCAAGCACGCGAGAAAAAGAACGGGAGTGATTCGTGTTGTTATAGCTTGAGGACCTCACGTTGATATGTACCTTTATTGCTCCTCTAACTTGCGTAAAATCTGTGGCGACATGTTAAATTTGTTGCGTCTAGTTGATGACCCGGATTATGTGGCGCAGTACTCACGCTTTCAATGCATATTCGCTCATATCCTGGCCCTTGGACCTGACTGTTTCCAGCCTCCGAAAGGAAGCTGAGGCGTCAACATGCTTGCCGAGTTGATCTATGAGCCGTGTTTAGTTTTTTCCCGACCTCGAAGCCAGCTTTTTGAGTGACCACCCCACGAAGGTATTTCCAGCTTCTAATGCGTTTTTGCTGAACGCATAGCGGTGCCAATGTTCTGGGTAAACACGTAACTTGACAATCCGTAGTCTGTGTCATTGGCTAACTCGAGCGTCCTCGTCCTCGAGTACTGAATTTCATGATAACGGCGACAGCCCAAATATCTCTTCACGCACGAATGCGTCCATGTCCGGTTTCACGGTCAAACGAATATCGCTTGGTCTGACAAAGAATTCCATGACCTGATTTTTTCTTCTCCTCCCGTGAGAACACGCGCGCCCTCTCGCTGGAAACATTCAATGTAGCCAAGTATTCGACTTGCGACACGGTTACTCAATATACTATGTCTTCGGCACCCAAGAACAACTCACTTCTAGCTGCTGCCTTGAAGGCCAATAGGGCCCTGATGAACGATCGGATCAACAGGGGATCGCAAGCCTTCTATGACTCGGCAGACAGCGGTGAACGCAGAAAATGCACCTATCATAGACGTGTTCCATGGACGAGAATACGGTAAAGGTGCCGGCAGTGGCAGATTTGGGCCATTATGATGGCTATAGAGACAAGTTCATTTTAGTTGACTCATCAACCGTGATGACCTGAATATCAATCACAATAAAACGTTCCCCACAATCCACTTGACGGTTTTGGTCAATGGCTGGGTCGTTGAAGATAGATAGCTGGACTTTTGCGGCCCAGCTCGAGGCTGATGCTCGTGCAAATTCGTGCTTGGCCGCCGTTTCCATGATTTTTTTCGACCGATAAGGGTGCTTCCGGTGAACGAGACACTTTTTTCCAACTAGAGGATGTTCTAGCAAGAGCTGGGCCAGCAGGTAGTAGGCCAATATCCCGTTCAACGAAACGTGTTGAGATCCCTTGCCATCAAGGAGAAGCCGGGTCCCTTTCTTTGATTAAAAGCCTCTAGCATCATGGCGGACTAAGGAGTCAGCGTACGGAGTGGGTGTTCAGTACGACCGTGTGTGCCTGTCGCACACAGCGCAGGTGAGAGCTTCCACAGAGTGGTGACTACCCTGGTCCGGTATCAGGTCAGATTGTGATAATATCAGATTCGTGAGCACTTGTACCACCATTCTTTACAGGGAAAGTTCCATGGGAACATCACGCCCCTAGTCGATCTCCTCGTGTGAATGTATTGCTGATTGCCCCATCGCGGAATTAGCGTACTACTTTTATACTTCCTTACTCACGGTCTCTCGGTGCTTCATGACGTTGTCTCGTCGATTGAATTTTGACTCGTGTTTCATTGGTCCTGCGTGAATTGTGAATATTCGAAGTCACTGACGTTGGACGGCGATATAGCGCATACGAACCTCTATCTGTATCTTACCGTATGGTTTGGCTTGTCTCTGCCGTCATAAGGACCGGCCAAGTATCGCACTTTGCTAAATGTAACCATGGGAACGTCCCGGGCTTTCGTATTGGTATGAGATTTGTTGTGTTCGGGCGTGCGGTACAATCAATCAACAATGATTGCAAACCTCAAATATGAAACAGTATGCGTCAGTTCACTCTGAGTCTAGATGTCTGGTCAATCAGAGTCTTCTTGTGCGATAGCATCTAAGTTTTCTCTCTCAAGAAATTGAAGGCGAACGAATAGCTTGTACATGAGCCTTCCTCCTTTCATGTCCCTGGAAACTCGCAATCCCCAAGATGACTTGCCAGGCTCGCTGATAGCTGCCTTGAGCGGCGAGGTCAATGTCCGGCATGCAGTCGCGCCCACGGCCAGGGCCTTGGTTAAGTGTGTTCCCGTTCGCTAAGTGGGCCAAAGAAAATGACACCATAGGTATAGTTTTAAAAACAGCTGATGAGCGTGCTCACCGGGGTCTGATTAATGCTAATACGCACAAAAGCGCACTGTGGTATATAGATAGTCATGGAAGCACTAGAAAGAGGACAGCTCACACTCGATTGGTTTTGTAACTCCTATGTTGTTCGATGACGGACCCATATTGGTCGGGTGTCGATGTAAAGTAATCCGGTGTGGTTGACAGAGACAGGGCCTTTATACAGAGGGAGCAGGGTCGAACTCGTAAATGATACGTGAAGACACTGGACATGTTGTTTTCAGGGCAGATGCGATTTGGGAGCAAGGATTGGAAGATAAAGTGGCTCCTGCAAATATGGGGCATTTATAACGATTTCTATATGGGTGGTGGAGCTTCACACGTAGTGTTTTGCAAGTTACCACTGATGTGTTTTCCCGTGATGCAACGCTAGTCAATGCGGTTAGATATGTATCTTCTACTGGGAATCTCAAAGATCCGACGATCAATTCGCATCGGTTCCCACCCAGAAGCGGCTGAATGAAACATTCAATCCTCAGCTTGACCCGGGGCGACATCTGGGCAGGGAAAAAAAAAAAATGGGTCGTAATATCCATCCACAGTCAATTTAACAAGTAGCTGTCGCAGCTTTCATAATTGCAAGGATTGGCCACTGTCGGCGTGCACACCTGGTACCTGGAAGTGTTGATGGTGTACGATCGGAAGGTCTGCTTTGTTGGCAAATGATATGTCGAAATTCAACGTACAGAGCGTGTGCACATACCAGACATAGCTTGCTGACCGCCAATCTGTCACAAAACACAGCGAACGAGCCCTGAGCAGGAAAGAACCGAATGGTTGGTTGCTATCTAGTTGAGACTACCATGGGAACGGGCCAGGCCAAGTGAGAATCAGCGCTTGAAAGCAGCATTCACAGTATGCTTAAGAACTTACCATGCATACGCGAGGAAGAGCTTATTGAGTCGTTCAGGTTGTTAAATAGCGTGGAAGCAAAGATCATTTGGGCTTGCCGTGAAGAGTCTATCCGTCCCATCGAAGACCGTTGATGACGGTGTGTTTCAATTGTCGCCGTTGTGCAATTACGCCACAAGAGCGGCGGTGTGTTGTGAACGCTTCGCTGATAGGGACCACCCGTCTCCCAAGGAAAAAACCTGAGTTGAATGCAAATATGAAAACGGGGTGAAAAACCTGCGCATGACATCTTTCAGACTAGAGTACCCGCCATCTGGAGTCTTACCCGTTTGGATATGTGGGTCTCTGAGTTGCCCCTCCAGGCCATCCAAAAGGATAAGCCCCAAACCCATCGAGAAATATCAGCATGGTAGATTGGTGACCCTCATGATGCTTTTACTCGCTAGCAAGTCAGCGCAGAGTACGACTATCAGGACGCTTCATTCATGCAAGTAGACTGGATTGACGGGTTCCCGCTAATGAGATACAGTTTATGAGTGGCGCAGCGAACCTGTAAAACACAGTCTGAACGTCCTAGTCTTATAAGATTGCGCTGTCCAATAACACCCAAACCTTTATTACCTGCACAACCCACCAGACGGCCTAGAAGCCTTGTGCGCTTTGCTTCACCACATCCAGATAAGCAATGCCCCATTAAACTGTCCAGTGGCCGTCCATTATTGTGGAGGGGGGGTTCCATCATCTGCATTGACTCAGCAAGAGCTACATATAGTATAGCTTCCGAATATAGTTCCAGTGAGTGCGCCACTCATGCCTGCCAAAGCGAATCATCAGTACTTACGTGGAGTTTCCAAAACAAGAGATCAGATCCTGTACCCGAAGGGACAGAACGCAGCTTGCCCCTCACCCGTAATCCTCGCAGATATCAAAACTTTGGAATTACTCAATATCTGTCACAAGACTGCACACAACTGAACGCACTGCAGCAGGCTCTCCTGTGTTTCGTTGGTCGGGTGGCTTTTAGTCTGGCCGCAAAATTCCTCATGGTCCCTTGGATGGGGCAAAGATCTGTGACCCTTCACCACGATAGTATGAAAGGGACCTCTGAAGCTAGACATAGAGAAACGGGTCCGCCGTGCCTGTAAGGGCAAAACAAACGGCCACACCGCGTCGTCCAGCACCTAGCCCAGGAGCAGAGCCAAGGACAATTGGTTCATGGCAGCCGTGAACCCTGTGTCCGGTTTCTGCCACACGCTATTGACATACATTGAGCGTACGCACAAGAGGAAGAATCGCGCAACGAACCAGGGGACCCGCAGCCCGAAAACATCGTGAAGGATGCAGAGCCGGATGGGTTTTGCACGTAGCCCCCCGGTGGCACGCCTGTCGTGGGGAACCACAGCGAACACTGCAGTGACAATGAACGCGAACAAAATAATGGCTGTGAGCATGTCGAGGTGGATCTGTGTGCTTGAAAGTAGCCGTGCGTCGATTTTTATAAAGGTTGATGTGGAGTACAGTCCTGATATTCTTGAAGAATGAAGAGATAAAAGTCCCGACATGTTTATGAGATGGAGTTCGCGTTTGACTTTCCCAGGGTTTCCGTATGGTTATTGACGTTAGGTGACGTTGGCCATGGACTACAAGCTCCCCGGAGGATTGGAAACCTCGCTGAAAAGGTAGTTTTACTTCAACCAACGTGGGGTATGCGATTCCAGCTTGTGGTGGTCAGTTGATTAGGTATCGCTCATTTCGAGACAATTATTGCCCCCCCGTCCCGCAGAGATTCAGATACTCGCGAGAGTCCCTTGTAACGTGACAGTCAACGATAGTACAGATTTCATGAATTGTGGAGAACATACTGAGAAGATGACGAGTATCGGCTGTAACTCAAATCGAGTTGGAATGTCGGACCCCATCTACTGTCTCAACGAAGTCTTGAATCCGACATTCACACGCATGCATCACAGAGCGTCATCCAAAATAGAAAGCTCCTGCATTACTCGAAGAAAGATCACCAGATGCGCTTGACCATCGTATACCTCGTAATCTCTTTCTAAAGGTAAGTCTTTTCTTCTTTCCGTCAGCACCTCGGTCGCCATCTAGTGGCTTACGCTCCCCTATTTCAGCAACCGGAGACGCATCGTCTCGGCGGTTGTCGAGAAGAGTTTTTGAGCTCGTGGTTGTATTTCTGATAGAAAAAGAATTCAGTTTATGGGCAGCTGGAACCACGCAAGAATTGACGAACTCGCTCCTCCTTCCCCTCTCCAATAGGATCTCGACCAAAGTCGTTCACGACGTCTGCCTTCTCCCCTTGCATCCATCCCGACTCTTCTGCGTGTGGCGTAACTGAGCAGGTTCACGCCGAGAATAATCTTGATGACCACAGCAAATGTGACCCAGAACAAACGTCGCGAGTGCCGCCCACTTCGCGATATTGACGCGCTGACATCGTCACTTGAACAATTGGCAAGTAGCTCTCTTGGTGAGCTAAACAGCATAGACAAGGGACGCAAACGGAGACGAGCATCGTCCGCATGCATGGAGACTAGCAGCGGCGATGGATTGTGATCCTATAAGAAATGGCGAGGCACGGCCAGGTGGGAGGGATGCAGAAAAAACGAACCGAGTCGACGGGCAACGAGTGGGGACTTTGCCCACAACGGTCGACATAGGCATGCTTGCGGGCGCCGCGGCGGCTCACGCCGCTCGCACTTCGCGATTGCGAGGTCACGGCAAAGCACATCGGTGTAGCGCTCGTACACACACTCGGGCGGATGTGGTTGAACTTGGTTGGCTATGAAGGCGTGTTTAAGCCAGTCCACGAGCATTTCGGATATCATGACGGTGAGGACAGGCTACAAAAGCACTGAGTGAGCGGTAGAGTGAGATGATTGATAATGAGACACACATAAGAAATCGTCCAGAGCACGTTGTTACCGCGGAACCATCCGAAGCTCTTGGGCAGAGCGAACCCCTCACTGAAGTTAAATGAGAACCACTGAGCTCTATGAGGTTCCGAAAGGCAACCACGACTAGCATGAGAGCCAAAGTGAACCTCTCAACAATTGTCTGTACATGATATTTATGAGACATTTTAGCTTAGATGATGGGGAGAACGTACCTGCGCAAGTGATCTGGAAAAGATTGTCCTTCTCAAACTTCTTGAAAACGCTACCCTTGATCTCGACGAATTGATTCGAGACCAGGAGAGTAAGCAGGGCGTGATCATAAGAGTTTTGACGGCTACATTCAGAGCGATCATCTGGTAGATCATGACTAGCGCTTGTGAGATACTGCATGAATTTTAGTATGTGTTTTCAACTAATGTCTATACGAGGTTAAAGACGCACCAACATACACCAGGGCCAAAAGAAAGTAGAAGAATGGTTTGATGATGCTCGAGGTAGGCCGCTTTCTGTGTGATATGACTTCAAGAGTGGACCTTGAAAACAGACAATCTATGATGTCTTGGCCTATGGACCCACACAGTCGGTCGGCAATCTGGAACGGGAGGCACGCTCAATATATGATATTCGGTTTGCGCGCAGCGCAACAGAGGAGTAACGCGTACTTCTAACGCATTGAAAATAACATACAGTTTGATGGTGTCTTGTCCACGTATAGAGTGATAAATCATACTTGCGTCGGTCAGTGGACCGAGAATGACGATGGAAATAATGAGAAGTAGAGCACGAAGGATGTCGGCTTTCTGTGAAGGTGGGAGTGGAGGTGCGCGCAGCCATACGGTGTTCAACAGCAGTCTGCCAAATGCAAGAGTGAAGCGGATGGGTAGAATGGTGAACGTGTAGAGGAAAGAGTCCAGACACAGTATAAATCCAAAAAGCGTGATCTGCTCCTTGTTATTGAGAACGTCTGAACCATTCGATGGGTGACATACCTTTTCGATCGCCAACGGCATACTCAAGAAATTGCTCACATAGCTCGTTCCCAGGAACTTCAATTCCTGATGCGAGTCAAAGTCAGTCGCAAGGAGCTCTTCTCTGAGATAGTCCCATAGCGAGAAAGGAGGCGGGCCAACAATGTCATGGTGCTTCGTCAAGTTTTCATGATCTACGTGTGAGTACTGTGAGGCTGGTAGGCGTGGAGGAGGAGATCCGGTGGTGGTGACGCTGTAATAGGTGTGGCAGGTAGTGAAGAATATGCCAGAGGTTTGTCCGCTATTGCGGGCTCCAAGGAGAAGATCGAATGACTCTGGCTGTGAGATTACCGATGCGGCGTCGTCCACCCCAAAGTCGTCTCCGGTATCAGAGTCGTCGCTTGGCCCTCGAGGTGTAAAAAGGCCGCTCGTGCTCGCGACTGAGCCTCGTCTTCTCTTAGAGGTATTCGATGAAGATGAAGCTGGTCTTCCACTCCAACGCGTGCCTGTAGCGGAGAAGTACCTCCTAATTCTCTTGCGCCTTGGGGGAATGAGATGATGATGGCGGCATGAAATTCGTATGGGCGTATGCAACACTCGGTAGTGAAAGAAGAGATTTGCGCACTCAGAGGGATTCACGTAGGTGTAGATAATGGTTCCAAGCGACGGAAACGAGGCCACGAGAGCATAAGCGTGGGCAGGTCGGGCTCTGGTCGGGCACGTCGTCAGAGCGTGGGAACGTTGATCATGATGTTAGCGATTCGCGCTACCCAGCGAAGCTGTCTGCCTCGGCGGGATTCAGACTGCAATTTTACAGCTCTAGGCGGCTTAAGTACGCCAAAAGACCAATATTCATTCTAGTCTGCTTGTTGCGAGCGTAAGTATTAGTCAGTAATTCAATGGGAGACAAGTACTGGGGGTAAGTATTAAGTAGGTTGATGTCTGGTCCGAAGCGATTGACACGCCACAGTAATCGAAACAGAAAACAAGCTTGCCCAGGGCCCCAGAGCGGAATAATCATACCAAGTGAGAATCAGAATCATAGCGAGCTGCAACAAGGCCAGTATCCAAAGATTATGTAAATGTGGTCCACGCTCCAGTTCTCCCACTCTTGGAGCGAATTTGACGGACAGGTATGTTTTCGTGAAGAGTAAGTTAGCCTCTTTTCGATTCATCTTTGGATGAATGGAAGGTTACGCTAAATTGGTGCCAAGTAGCACCTCACGATTGCAGGCGTTCGTGACAGATCACAGTCGCGTTACGTAGCGTGTCAGCAGTGGTGTGACGTGACGCGTCACAGCTACAAGCTTGCACCGTCGCGGTTGCACACGTTGTGCTAGGGAACTACTGAGTGGTCACTGCCAACCAACAACCAGCTATCAATCAACATTCGACGATTTCTTACCCCGACGCGTAGCACCACCCTCCAACGATGACCGTCTATGCAAAGCGGATCGTATTACCATGAAAATCCAGATTATATCCTAATATTACATTATGCACTTTTGGTTTCCGAATTCTGTAAGCCATGCGGTTTCTCAGGACATATCAATTACAGGTTGATCCCCAGGTTGACGTGGACGGCCTTGACTTGGGTATAGCTGCAAGCGAACAGTCAGATACACAAACCACGGCGTGTGTGGATGGTGGCGACGTACCTTCTCCAGAGCATACTCTCCCATGTCCTTGCCGAATCCGGACTGCTTCACACCGCCGAAGGAGACTTGGAAGTCGGGAACCGCGGACTGGTTGATCTGCATAGCGCCCCCACTTCAGCAAGGCAGGGCACAAAAATCAGAACAAAGGCAGGACATACGTATGCACTACCCGCCTCAAGCGCGTGCGCGACGCGAAGCGCACGGCTGATGTGTTCTGGTGTGAACACGTTCGAAACGATAGGCCATACGTTGTCTCGTTGGCAAGGGCAATGACTTCCTCCTCGGTCTTGAACTTGACGAGCACAGCAACGGGGCCCGAAGATCTCCTCGCGCACAATCTTCATGTCCGCGCGCACGTCCGTGAAGATAGTAGGCTCCACGAAGTAGCCCGAGCCCGCGAGCAAACAGCCTTGGCGCCACCACACTGCAGCTTCGCGCCACTCCTTCTTGCCGGACTCGATGTATCCGAGGACACGCTGCATATATACAAGTGAGTTGATTAGACGACTTAGTGATTTGGACAGGAACACACCTCGAGCTGCGTCTGCGAAACGAGAGGGCCCTGGTTGACCGAGGGTCGAAACCATTGCCGAGCTTGAAGGAGGCCGCGGCGCCCTTGAAGATCTCAACGAACTGGTCGTAGATACCCTCCTGGACGAAGATACGGGAGCCCGCGGCGCAGACTTGGCCGCTGTGCATGCTATAGGGGGGTGAAAGCTCCCATCAGAACGCTGTGGCGGCGCCACAAACACGAAGCGGCACGTACAAGATACCGCCGGCAGCCCACTTGATGGCCTGCTCGAGGTCTGCGTCGTCGAAGATGATAGTTGGGCTCTTGCCACCGAGCTCGAGGGTGACGCGCTTGAGGTTGGTTCTTCGCAGTCCGTCTCCATGATCTTGCGACCGACGACGGTGCTGCCCGTGAAGGAGACCTTTGCCGATCTCGGGGTGCTCTGCGATAGCCTGGCCCGCGACGGCACCAATACCTGGGAGCACGTTGAATACGCCAGCGGGGAAACCGGCTTCGGTGACGAAGCTCGGCGAAGCGGAGTGCGGTAAGAGGCGTTATCTCCGAAGGCTTGAGGATGACGGTGTTGCCTGTGGCAAGTGCAGGGCCGAGCTTCCAGCATGCAATGAGCACTAGACACACAACATTAGAAAGGCACGGCAAAATTCATGATGCGTCCTTACGAGGGAAGTTCCAGGGCACGATGAGACGCGCAGACGCCAATGGGCTCGTGGCGTGTGTACGCAAACTTGGCCTCGTTGGTCTGCGCGGATAGCAATCAGATACACGAGGACAGGGTCGTATAGTCACCACACGGACGCACCTCGATGGTCCTTTCCGTAGTTCTTGTCAGCCCATCCAGCGTAGTATCTGATACAGCCGACCAACGCCAGCCAGATCCATAGTCTTGGCATGATGATATATGGCTTGCCGCCATCAAGGGCCTCGAGAGCAGAGAGCTCGTCAAGGTTCTGCTCGATAAGGTCGGCGAGCCTTCCGAGGAGACGTCCGCGTTCGTGGCCTGGGGGGGTCTTCAGGCCCCAGGTAGTCTTGAAAGCATGCTTTGCAGCCTTGACCGCGGCGTCAATGTCCTTGGGTCCGGCTGCCGCGACCTTGGTCACCACCTTACCGACGAAGGGGTCGTAGACACTGTACGACCATTGCGTGAGTACTCAATCCGATTCGAGAAGACGATCGTCACGTCACGTACTCAAAGGTGCTCCGTCAACGGAGTCCAACGAACTGGCCATTGATGAACAGTCCAGTGTTCACCTTGGCGGTACCCTTGAAGGCAGCAGTGTCAAACTGGTGGGTGAAAACGGCAGGCATGATGGATCAGAGACGTAGAGAGGAACTGGGGCTAGAGGCGTACCAAAGTAGGGATCTATATATACATCCCCCAGGCGCAACCTAGACGCGCCGTCCGGCTGGAAGATGGCGACCGTTTCGCAACCGCGTATTCGTTCAGCACCTCGCTAAGAAGGCGTTCAATGAAAAATCCCCAATGATGATGTCGTATCGGGACTGTCCTCCATGTTTCTGCGGAACGGTGACGTGAGAAACCTATTACCCTGGATCTGCGCATGCCACCACGTTTGCGGTACCATCCAATTTGTCCAGAAGGCGGCCTAGATGGCGCAAAGGGTTTGCAAAAGGTTGCGAGAAGTGGTAATGAGCGGCACCGGCCACCCAAATACGCTTACTTGTTGCGACACATGTTCGGGCTGTCGTAAGATTGGCCGGGTGCGGAGGCTAAGAAGATTTACAGCACACAGGCAGAATTTGGGAAACAGAAGTGCGGGATCTGAGATGGCCATGGCGGCCAGAGCCTCGTTGCGCGCACGGTATAGAAATCAAAAAAGACAAAACAAATCGGCAATCGGCGAACAATTCGAAAAGTGAAGAAGTCGGGGACCGGAAAGCGTGACCGCCCATCGCCACGTGGGATACGCGGGCGGGAGGCGCGAGTCGCGCTCGCAAAGCCCGAGCCTGAGCCCAACGTCCAACTTGGGTATGGCCTCTCTTCTTCGCACCCAGTCGCGTCCCTTGCGCATATGTCATCACCTACGAATTGTTAGACGCAACTCTAACCGCACCTTCACGCGACTAACTACCACCACTCCCGCCACAAGATAAATGGCGCGAAAACGTTCCCTTCCTCTTCTCTGTCGTGGCGCGACCGAGTCACCACGGCAAACCCTGAGACTGGAAAGATACTGGCACAGGCGTTCTTGGCAGGCAAGAGTATAGCGGCAGGAAAGGGCAAGACAGTGATTGAATCCTTTCCCGGTGCGTCCAAACTTGACCGCAACGCAAGTCACCGCGTTAAACATGTCCCTGCAGGTCCTGGAGCCCTCTCGAGAGGTACTCTTGCACCTTGGAGACGATACTTTGGAGAAACTCATCATATTAGAGGATCATGAACCATTTCTAGAGTATCTCCGTGTATGTGTTTTTGCCCTCCTCGCTTCAGCTTTGAGCTCAAACGAGTTACTCTACCAGCCTCTGGAAAGGGCAGATCCACGAGTCAGTGTCATACCCATGAGCGGTTTCTCCTGGGCTACTTACAGTCATCTCGAAGAACAAGGACATCTGAATCATATCAAGACAGTCCCATCTGAAGAAGGCTGTGGGTACAAACCACTGTCTTAGCTCACATGTCGCTTATACCTTCGACGACAGTGCATCCTCAACTTCACTTTGTCTCACATATACCCCAAAGTATTCCTGGTGAACAGTTTGTAGCACAATTGTGTTTCGGCATATTCCTGCACATTCGTGGCTCTTTCAAATATGGATGTGTCCCAATGAGTTTTGTCATGGGTGAATGGAATAGGGGATGTGCGTACCATTCACTTTACTCCCTATTCGAGGTCTTTTCACTGAAATCAAGTTCTCAGCGTGTGGCGGCGGTGCGAAAAACGGCACCGAGGTGGTAAAGTCAATGTCATTGCAGGAAGCAAACCGCTCGCATGCAGTCGGCCGTGCGGGCGAACACGCTCCAGCCATACGCGAACCATTTCCACCCCAGTGGCCCAGCCAACACCAACTCAGAAAACCCGAGTCTCGTCGCATGGGCCATCCCCCTGTCCGCTATCAACATCGT
Source organism: Phlebiopsis flavidoalba (assembly GCA_035772785.1). NCBI lineage: Eukaryota > Fungi > Basidiomycota > Agaricomycetes > Polyporales > Phanerochaetaceae > Phlebiopsis > Phlebiopsis flavidoalba. Next base: position 149,178 of record JAOCPU010000060.1, read on the forward strand.
CCCCTACTCTGACCAGTTGTGTGTTTGCCTCTATCGCTCACTATTGCGCACTCTCGTGACCAGCTGTTACAGGTAATCGCCCCGAATATGTTGGATATATGGGATTACTGCCTGCGCAAACTATTTGTGCTCAAGTCTACACCGCTCAAGAAGGCAATAAACGTATGCATATGCGACTCGACACTTTTTTTTCGGGCTAACTCGGTGCTTCCAGTGCGCTTGGCCCGGGCGCAGGATCACTGCTAAAACCGCTCACCGACCCCAGCCTGCCCCCCGAGCAGCGGGTTGATGTGTCACAAAAGATACGGGACATGACGGTTTCAGACTGGGCCCTTCTTGTACGCGCATTCGACCACATGGCCGTTTGCCCCAGAGGTGAGTATCCCGAACCTGTGATCGTGCACCTACTAAATGTTCCCAGGCAGAACCTCGTCATCTAGCGACGCATTCCTGGAGGTATTCGCGAACGTTCGCTTTGAGTCGCTTTGATTCCAGACACTGAGCCGTGGCTTCCTGTTTGCTTACATCGTTGTACATTATAACCACTGTATTGTGTGGCCCTTGGTAAATTCCTACTCAAATGACAAAAAATACGGGATACCAATATAGAAGCGACCCGGGGCTAGGAAAAAACACAATCGGTGCAAGAGGGGCCGACAGCCACGGCTACGCCTGCCCGCCATCTCAGCTGTGCGCGCGTACAGGTGATTCCGGACACACTCAAAGGCTCCTCGCTGCCCCTCCCGCTCCTCAGGCATCAGCCTCTGATTCGGCACTTGCGACGCCTCCGCAGTCGTCCTGAGTCTCCGGCTCGGGCGGTGCGTGCTCGCACACCATGAGCGACGTCGGCGTCCTGACTGTCCACTCTCCGTCTGCTGTGAGTCGGCGGTTGGTTGTCTGGTCGCGTCGGCCGGCCTTTTCTTTTTCCTGCCCCGCTGGATTTCTTCTCTACTGGCGGCGCGCGCCGGCGGGAGGCCGAAGAGCGTTGTCTGCTTGCCGCCGGTTTCTTTCTTTGCCTTTGCCTTTTCGCAGCGGGGGCCTGGGGGCGTTGAGACGCCCGAGAGCCTGGGGAAAGGGAAATTAGGACTTACGTTTACTCTTCTCGTCGTCTCTGCAGCGTCGACTTTGTTGAAGAAGCTTTCGCTCTTGTGCAGAGACTTGTTCATGGTCCGGAACTCTTTGCGAAGGATTGCGCTCCGTTATCTGCATTCGCTTGCGAGCAAAGGGATTGGGATCCTACCCCAACGTGAGTACTCGAAGCCAAGACTCGTGGGCGAAATGCACTTGCGTGGTTGCATAGGGGGGGGCATGAACTCCCCTGCGCTGCGCTGACATCTCATCCATCCGCTCTCCTCTTACCACCGTTAGCAGCATTCTAGGGCGCCGGCTCCTCAGACCTCGGTTTCCTCTTGCCTTCAGGCGTTCTGTCTCCGAGATAATCATCCGCATCTGCCGCGTTAGTCTGAAGCTCTTCATCCGGAACAGCAGTCCGTGTTCTTGATGGCCCCGCCGCTGACGTTCCCCGCACGCTCAAGACCAGGGCCGATGGATCGTCGGCGGAGGCCTGAAGTCCTGGAACGCCTTCGCACGCTGCGGCTCCTCACGCGCGTACCCCGGCTGGCGGTTGCGCGGGCAACAGGCTGGCTTTCACGCGTTACGCTCGGGCGTCGCCGCTCGCGGAGGCCCTCGAGCCGGTCGTCGTCCTCACGGTCCGCGCGGAGGAGCTCCATCTTCTCTCCTGCAGACCGATGAGATGGTAAAAGCCCGCGACCTTGATCGCCATGTCAAACGATGCTGTGTGGTGCAGCAGTTTTGTGAGGTCGAGCGCCAGCGCGTGAGCTTGTCGTTTTTGCACGCATTTTGGATGAGCTGAATGAGCTCTTTGTCGAGTGCAAGCTCACGTTGGGCAATCGTGTGTCTGTGGTCAGGTCGTCGTCGTCGAGTGCATCTCGGAGGATATCAAGCATCATGCTCTCGCGTGCGAAGCTGCAGTTTTACGAGCGAATAAGTAACAAAAGAGCGGGCAACCAATGGTACGTACTGTTCTTCGAGCGGGGCTTCCTTGGGATCTGTTCGCTTGAAAGGAAGCTTCATTGACAATTCTGTGGATGAGTGGTCGAGGGAATGCTGGATGCTCTTGACGACCCTAAGAGCCCTCTGTTCAAAACGCAGATCCTTTGCAGGTTGCAGAGGGAATTTCTTCCTTCAGGATTAAACACTATGAATGTGTCACCCAGACACGCCAACCGCCAATACGATTCGTGTTTGCCTTCCCGTCGCTCCAAAGTGTTTGTGTTCAATAGACGCGACCACGTTGCTTGGAACGGAATTCGGAATCGGGGGAGTATGTTCAATATGCCTGCCGAGTCATATATTGCTGGAGCCTAAGATAATCAATGAGAGACTCGAGAACATAAATGAAAGATGATTCATACGCCTTCTTCGGTGACTCCAATCCATTTGAGGGTGTGATTCTTGGGTATTGGAAGAGTGTCCTTCTGCAAGAGACAGTACCCATCGAATGTGATCAGTGCTGCCCCATCAAGTTCTGTGACCCTGAGAGTTTTGTCAGCACTGATACTTGGCCCAATTGTACACAGTGAGGGGCGACTCACCATCCATTGTTGTCGATCCTTCCCGTTGCACAACAAATACCCACTCCGCTCCAGCGACCATAGACACAAAGTCGCCCTGCAGACTCACGATATGTCGTTCGACACCTCCGCCCGTAAGGAAGATGAGTTCTCCGTCGCTCGTAGCGACTACAACGTTTCCGTGCCCTTGTATGTCAGCATCATTTGGCGCTCGGAGAGACTTGGTCGGAGGAACACCCCCTGCCGCCACACCGAGCACTGTGATGCCTTGAGGAAGATCGTAGGTCCATTCCGACTGCGTCGCCCAGGTACCGTACGGTTTTGTACAATACATGCGCAGGGTGATCCGCTTCCGGTGGACAAGAGAATGCGGCACCGCGTTCACCTGGTGTGGTTCAGTAATTGACTCTGGGCAAAAAGGAAAATAGGTAGAATACCCAATGCGGCGAGATCGTACTTGTGGTGGTCAGTGAAGTGGTAGCCCTTACGCGTCGAACGGTCGTGAAATTCTACATTCACAATGTGGTGGGTGTCTTGATCGGTGACTTCGATGACACCAATCATATTGTATGCTACCGTTGCAGCCGAAGTTAGAGGGCAACGTGTGCGCGTATACAGAGGAGACGTACCCAAATATCGTTTCTTGTTTTCTAGAGGTGTCGAGCCAGGTTGGAATGGAGGCTGCGCTTTTGTCACACTCACTGCGTCTCGGGTCAGCACCTCAGTCAATTTGGATTTGATCCATACTAATCCCATCTCCCGTACACCACCGCGCACCCCATCTTCTATCTTTCTCGGTCTCATCTTCGTCCTCCATTCCGCCTCCAAGGTCATCTAGAATCCAATCATCGTCGGGCACATCGGCAAGCCTTGCTCGCTTCCCCGCGTTTTCATCCATATCAACGTCGGCATCCGGATCTGCGTCTATCTCACGTTGCTCCGCCGGGCCGCGTCGAGATCGAAGTCGAAAAGGTCTGGCGTCCCTTTACGTGCTGCAGCCTGCGGTTAGGGGCTTCGAAGAGAATGATGACGAAAGCTTCACAGGATCCACGCCGTCAGAGGGGATGCATCCTTGCCACCGAGTGAGCCCGCCATCAATATCCGTCCACGCCAAAAAGATTCATAGTCGGGGACCCAAGCAAGCTGAGAGAGCGGTGCAGTAAGACTCCCTTGGAAGCTACACAGATATTGAGATACGGTCAACGCACGGCAAAATGATGCGTACCGGTACATGAGCCTGCGATTGTGTGTTGCCCAGATGAATATACCACTCTTGCTCGCTGTTGCAATGTAAACGCCATTCACGGATAAAGCAAGTGCGGTAATTGCACCAGAACACGCGTCATCTGTGAAGGTAGAGGATTTTGACCAGCCGCTTCGTGAGATTGTAACAAGCTCTGGATTATGTCGTCAATAAAGTGCACATGAAGCTAAATGTAATTGAAGCTGTACCATGAGTCCGTGTTGCAACGTAGAAGTGTTGTCCGGAAGTATGCCAAATAGCAGAGCAGTCATGCTTCCATTCCGGCGATCTTCATACTACTCAGTCAAGATATTATGGTGTTCCATGGAAGTCCGTGACGTACTCTGGGTCTGATATCGAGGGAATCACGCCGTCTATTGCTGAGACTTGTTTCGGTTCCTCTTCAGACACGTCCCAGACAATGACATTTTGCCGTCAGCGCCACAGGATGTCTACCGCGAATTGATTAAATTAAATTATGAGACGGCAAGGAGAGAGCAGCATACGTACCAGGAGCGAACCGGAGGGGATGCCATGTAACTCGCGACGTACGGCCTTCGTGTGACCCTTTAATATGGTCACTTTTATTTGTATCTTGGAGGTCCACGATTTTTGACCGCGGTCTCGCTACACTCTGTCAATACCATATCATGGAGAATATGAAGGGCCGCACTCCGAAGATACTGCCATCCTGCTCCTTTCGGTCAACAGCTATCGATCGTATCGGAACACCAGACATTGCTGCACTCGTTACATTCCCTTCCAAAGTTTCTTTGCCCTTGGCGTACTGCCGTACGTCTGAATCTTTCACTGCCTGTAAACCAGCTGCTGGTCTGTGAAGCCTGTCAGGAGCAGTTTTCACATGTCGCAGGTCGCGTATAGTCTACCACCCCCAACTGCGACGCATAGTATTGTCTTCTTCCCCCTAATGCTTTCTCCTGCCTCCATTGCCGCGTCTGGGTCCTGGTCGGTGCCTTGGTCTGTCTTCCATATTCTCCCAAGCGAATCTGCGCCGCCGGTATAGATATAGGCTCCGTCGCGGGAGAAAGCAAGAGCTGTGGTGCCGGATCTCTGGTGAGCTGTGTTTATGAGAGTCTTTCCGGTCATAATTGCTTGGCAATGTAGTGATGGGGGACAGTCGCGGTGTGTGGAAAGAGACAGCCTTGCAACTGTGACGTGACGCGTCACGGAGCATCGCGCTGACACGCTACGTAACGCGACCGTGATCTGTGACAGCCTTGAGATAATACATCATGCATCAGGGCAGCTGCCTCCACCTGCCTGATCGTCGGTCTCTGAGCCTTCTGAAGATCATCAGCGTGTGTTGCTCCTATGTTGATGACAACTATTATATAGATGTGTTGTCCTCACATAGTCTGAAAAGCTCACCTTGGTGTCCCACTACCATTTGATACTCTCCTTCCTGTCATAATGGCAACAGAGCCTACTGCGAGGAAGCCAAATCTTACGAAGGATAATAGAGAGGATTCCAGTGCCGCTGTACGTTACTTTCAGATCCTGCCGCTACCGTATAACTGAGCCTTCTAAATCTATATGGCATTCTAGACTGGTCGTCTCTCTTTGGGTTGGCCGGTATCGAGAAACATGTCATGAAAACATGATACCCACATGATGAAAGACTATGTGGATGATATTGATACTCTACTCGTTTTTGTAAGTTGGGAATTGACGGCAATCATCTGGCAAATGTCGCGTAATCTCAAAATTCCACTGCATAGGCAGCCTTATTCTCCTCCATCCTCACGACCTTCCTTGTACAAACCTACCAGAATCTTTGCAGCCATCTGATTCAGCCATTACGAACCAGCTCCTCGCATACCAGGTTTTCTCACAGCGGAATAATACGCCTTTGCCACCTGCGTTGGTTGACGATACCGTGTCGTTTATTATGGCGTTTATTATCATCACCATTGCTTCCGTCCCCTCTCCGCACGCTGGACCAACACACTCTTCTTCTTCAGTTTGATCCTCGGTCTCGCATCTGCAACTTCTTAGGAATAATGGCGAAACAGTGGATACGCGAATACATGCGCTGGAATGCGCCGCTGGCTACGCCCCGCCAGAACGTCCTTGTTCGCCAAATTCGCTTTTGAACAAAGCTGGAAAAATGGAACGTCGATGCGTTTATCTGGTCGATCCCGTCCTTGCTGCAGCTCGCCATGATCCTTTCCTCGCTGGTATCATCAACTTTGCTTTGGACTCTGGGACGACATAGTCCGCGGCGGGTGCAGTCACGTGTTAATCTCCCACCTTCCTGAGTGGGATGCGTCTGTGTTACGGTTCTACCTATCCTGATCAGGCGCTGCCCATGTCAGGTCTCCAACGGCGTGGATTGTTGCCCGCCTCTGGGACTCACGTGGCACTACTCATGCTACGGACATGCACGCTATAACACCAAGTGTGGCTCCGGCGCGTACGCCGTTCACGGCGCAGACATGCCTCCAATAGCGTACAGTCGAATCCCACCCCCCCTGCGCACCATGACTGTGAAGGACATTCGACGTCGACCCTGGACACGGTTCCGCCATGCACGAGTCAGTTTGTGCCTAGAATTGGCGGCACGCGAAGCCACACACCTCACACACGACGGCACCTTCTCCCAGCGACCATTCGCAGGTTCGCCCTACCATTCTACTACTCGGTACGCGACCTTGCATGACTTGGCGGAAACCCCCATTCTTTCTCCGTGTTCTACGATGGGTTGGTTCCCCTTTCCGCCTATCTCAGGACGAACACGTCATGTCATGGCGTAGACCAATGCATGAGCAGTTTACACCCGGAGCCTTCAAGCTCATTATGTCCAGTCAAACTGATCTTCCTAATGCCAGGGCTCTCACGACGTGGTCCATCGTAGTGGCTTTGGGGCGCGCCGAGAGCCCCTCCCCACGTGATACCTCCAACAAGTCCAATTTCGCCGCCAATGCCCTCTCGTCAACTCCTGCGCAAAACAATAACACGTCTACGAGCCTCTCTAGGACTTGCCGTTTGCTGGGAACCAGGCAGCGACGACACAAGACGATTCATATGCACCCTTAGTCCAGGGTTTGCAATCGGAGCTCGCAGCTCAGACGCGAAACGACCAGTGCTAAGTTTCAACAGCCTGGCTTTTCGATTTTTTGGCCGCAGAGTTAGACAGGACTACCACCGAGGCTGATTGGATGGCCGACCTTTTAACCCGACCATATTCACGTCCGCAGGATCTTTGAACCACTCACGGCTGCTATGTATCACATGCTATCAGTGGTACCGCGTCCCACGGCACAACAATCAGGCATTTTTGAGTCCAATGCGAGTCTTAACGGTCTACGAGCGATTCTGAATGTCGATGACGACGCTATAACTCACAAACTCTACCTCGACGAACGAACTCCTGGGTTACGCTCCTTGGCTTTTTGGCTTGCAAGCCGTTATGCGAGACTTTCGCTTTCTGACTCGGGAGCTATTGGTGAGTGGATGCCTCTCTGTGTTGTCAATATACAGCTCACAAGGTATATCAGATGTTTATGTTGGTTAACGGACGTAACCGTGGGCTGGAAACTCTCCTCCGAGGTTGGACGGATACTCTGGATTTTCAGCGCTGTCTACCGGACGAGTTGAACATAATGTTCATCGCTTACACTGGGTTTGCAATGGCTTGTGCGAACATCTAGCCAATTCACGCTCCCATCATATATTTTTCGCTCATCTGGAGACAAAAGTTCACGTTTTGACGGCAAATATGGCTAAGCGCTGGATACTGCATTCAAGCGCAAGACACAGGGTTACCGCTTGTTTTCTATCATTTTACCGGGATATGGACCCATGGATGACTCGCCTCCCACATCACTACACTCACGGAATGCCCGACGTAGTCACGGCCGTCTGTGGCCTTCTTCATACGGTTCACAAGGGTTTAAGAGACGGCGCATTTCAGAACATCGAAGGGGCTTGGGCAATCAAAAAGTTAGCCTGCACTTCCGTCTCATACAGGTCCACAAGCAGCCACGATTGTGGCGACATAGCATGCTCTTGGAAAGACCACCGATGCCACGAATACCCTGACTCGTGCCCTTTGCTGCAGCAGAAACTGCCTCCGATATTCATGGTCTATCTTGACGCCTTCACTGGACCAAACCTTCGCGAATTTTGTACATCGGGGGCTAGCATGGTTAGCTAGGAAAAACACAACCTCTGAAGGGTTTCAAGCCGGAGGATGCGGCCTTTAGCGGGGATGCAGACAATCTTTCCTTTGCCGCTCCTTTCCCCCATCTCTGCCGAATAGTGAATCTGGCTGCTTATTCAATTATCCGACCTCTGGTAGTTAATCACATTTCCTCCATGTCTTGCCAAATGGCCGTTTTGAACGCAGATTGACGTGACCCAAGCCGTTGTCGAACGTTGAACTGTTAACCCGGTGAGTCTGTGAAAACTTACCTCGAGCCAGTATAATTGATAGTAGGAGAGGATGTGACGATGATGTGATTATTACCAAGTCATTTACATCCATCCATCCCGTTTTCTCTTCAATTCGTAACTGTTGACTACCAATAAACAAGCGCCCTCACGTGATGCCGACGCGCTCGAGCGACGCGCTATGACGCGTCTTAGACGCGTTAGCGCCCGTCCGCGAAACATAAATACGCCGTCTGTCTGTCGGGCAGAGTCCCAGGGTTGCACTTTCTAGGTGACCTTACCAGGGATGCGGTGGGACCGCGACGAACTGGGGACTGGCTGCTTGGGATCGCGTACAGGCGGGAACAGATCCTAGATCTTCCCGTCTTTCGAACGATCGGCTCTCTCGCGTTAGTACACTTCTCAGTCGAGTCGGTACGTGCTCGAGGGCGCCTCCGATGCTGATGTGGGTAGGTTGTTGTTCAACGGCATCAAATGTGTGGTCTTGGACCCGTAATCAGTGGCCAATGGTTGCGGGGGGGCGCACTAAGCTAACCGCTCGACGGCCCTGAACTCCCCATACCCCTTGCGACTCTCTACAAGGCAGCCATGTTTTTCTCGAGGGACGGGTGCGGACCTTTTCGTGGTCCTCGGGACGAGTAGCTCGCTTTGCGAGTGAAACCAACACGCACCCAAGCTACATAGTCCCTAAGTACCCACTCAGTGCTTCGTGTACCCACTGTTCATTTGATATCAATGCAAATTATTACTGACTGCATGGATCAAAGGGATTTCGGTTTTCTTTTTGAACTTCCACGTATCGCCATCACTTCGTGAATCGAGAGTGAACGGGTACAATAGGTACCATTGAAGTAATTCCAGCTCAAGACGGTCAGTGATGTCTTGTTTGATGACTACGATCACAGGTCTCAAAGTTTTACTTACCCTTTTGTTATGTCATCAGCCGTCGACGCTTACCCCCTCAATCACCCGGCTCGGGGACTTGTTCCCCGGACGTAGCCACACCATCACTTGACCGTCTGGGTGCCGGCATGATTCCTTCCCAACGCCTAACTCGAGATGAAACTTGCTATTGCCCCTGTTTCTTCACCAAGCTATCACCCTACAAGGCTGACCTGCTGTCACAATGCGAGCGTTTCACCATTGAGAAGTATGCGCATCCCAACGCAAATCCCGCTCACGTTGGACGCTCCGGAGCCAAAGGCGGGTCCAGACGAGTTTACTAGTTGATGTATACAGTGCCGGCCTGAACTTCTTCGACGTGAGTACACGGGAACGCTCTATGCAGACCGATTAGCTCACCGCTCGTCCCCCTTAGATTCTGCAAGCTCAGGGCAAGTATCAGAACCAGCCCACCATTCCCATTCGTGAGTCTCCATCTCTTCTCGCACCATTTGCACCAGCTGACGCTACAATCGCTAGGTTCTGGGCTCCGAGTTAGCTTTGAAGATTGCGGCAGACTCGCGCCATACCTGCGGGATGCCCGTTCAAGCCGGGAGACCGCGTATTTGGTGCATCGCAGGGTGCCTTCGCAGAGAGGTCCGCAGCGAGAATGGCGGTTCCTCTCACCGCTCCGGAACAAACATCACCTTCGACCAAGGCGGAGGTACGGTTACTTTCAATGGGGTATTTAGTCTGCAGACATGTATGGTAGGCTCATGTCTCTCAGGGTTGCAAGTTACCTGGCCCCCCAGCTACGAATCGCTAGTTGGACACGCCGACTTGAAAGCCAGGTCGGTTCTTTCTGAACTGTCTGCGTTGATTACTTACTGATCGATTTCTAGGCGAATGGCTTCTTGTTCTCGGAGCCTCCGCAGGAGGTGTAGGCAGTTCCGCGGTACAACTTGGCAAGGGTAGGCACGTTCACCTCAGGCGCACAACGGCAATCACTGATATTTTTCAGTTTCTGGGAGCTAAAGTCATTGCCGCAGCAAGCTCTCAAGAAAAGCTGGACGTCTCTTTTTGAAGCACTGCGGAGCAGACTATGCTGTGGATTACTCCTATGGAAGAAGGGCTGGCAGGACGAGGTCATGAAGATTACAGGTGGCAAGGGGCGTAAACGTCGTTTATGATCCAGTCGGCATGATTAGAGGTATTTATTTTGCTTGTTGCACCTACGGCAAGTACTCATAACCGTTTTAGATTGTTTGAAATGTGCTGCGTGGAAATGCCGCTTGATCGTGATCGGCTTTGCAGGTGGCAAAATCGAGAGTGTAGGAACCCCGTTTTTCTAACCACTGCATATTTCATATTCATCGTTTATGCCTTAGTTGCCCTTGAAACCTGGCTCTTCTCAAGGGAGTTAGTGTCCGATCGTTGGCGCATTTTGGGGAGGCACTAACCGGTATGCTCACGTTTTGGAGCATACTACCACCCCTCAAACTCACAAACGTTTATAGTCAGGGCCCCGGAACGCGTTCCAATTGTGATGAACGCTCTCTTGGAGTACGTATATTAGACTGCGCGGAATCTATCGGAGATCCCTTCTAACTTTGTCCGTAGATTGCTTGCGTCTGGACGTATCGCCCCAGTTGTCTACCCAGATGTCTTCCCTCTGGACCGCCTCGCGGACGGCCTGCTTTGCGCTGGAGACAGCGCAAAACATGGGGAAAGGTGATCGTGCACATCAGGGACGAGGAGCCTGCCACATCCAAGGCGAAACTCTAGTTTATCTCGTTTTGTAACATATCCCTTTAACACTATTCCCGGACCCTTTGGACATCTGTATGTAAGCTACTCAATATATATCAAGGCCGTCGCACCCTACGCTTCAGCCCTGCTCGTGCGCATTTGCGAGCACCGTCCGCGCAAGCTGCACGTACTCCGCGGCTGGCTCCGTATCCGTGCCTTCCGCTTCTGCAACTTGCTCCCAGTGCGACAGGTCGCCCTCCACGAGCGTCCACGCTTCCTGTTCCGTATGCTCGTTCACAGAAGACCAGCGCACATACTCTGCCTCTGCCCAGTCCGTGGCAGCGAATGTGGCAACGTGATTGGCGAGCGAACTAAAATGTGGTGCAGCCACGATGAGCGGTGTTATGGAGGCCCAGCGTGTGTTTTGGTGAGGCAAGTAAAGTGTTCTCCAGGAAGAGCAGTTGTCTAGCATGTGTCAGCGTCACTGCAAGTTGCACGTATCAGATATCGATATACGTACCGCATGGCGCGAAGGGCTCTGTATTCCTCGCCGACGCTGTCCCAGTCGGCACCAACCCCCGTTTTCTTCTGGGTAGGGGTCTGCCATGAACGCGCTCAATGGCGCGAACTCAAACTCGGTCATGTCGCTCGTGAGCTGGAGTTTCCCGGTCTCGCCGAGTGGTTTGGCGATCGACGCGTGCAAAAGGAAGTGTGTTTTGATGACATACTTCGCAATGCTGCCGCACCCTGCCATGCCGTCAGCCAACCTGAAGAGGGAAGTACAATAGCATATACTCGCCATTCGCGAGAAAGGTCGGTACATTGAACTGGGAGAGGACTCTTTATCTGCCTCGACCATTCACATATGTCAACTTCTCCGATAGGGTCTTTCATTATACGGGCTCGCGCCACCAGACCCCATAGCTGACATCGGGTCTGCGCTGGTCCCAAAGAAGTCCCCATGCGGATGAAGTTTTCGCAATGATTGCGCCAACCTCTCGCCTCACACTGCTGAGAGTACAGTGATCGATCGACAATCTGCTCAAACTTAGTGTGTATGCTCTAAGATGCACGTTAGAGACGTAAAATGGCTGAGGGGGAGGGCCAAACCTCGATGGTGGGCTTGAGGAGGGTCGTGACGCTGTCAGGATATTCTTCCTGCAACTTATCCAGCCTGTTCCAGCAGTGGTACAGACAGACAAGATGTCGCCACTTGGCCGTTGACAGACCGGATGCTGTGGCGTTGCTGCAGGGGGCCGAGGAAGCTGACTGCTGTACGGTCTCTAGAGATCTTTGTCCTCATCAGCAAATCGCGTGTCAAAGACGGGTCGAGAATACGCGCACCAAGCTATCTGCTCGCGATTCAACAGGCCTTCTAGACTCGTCGCCGCGTTCTTTTCGCCCACTCCGCACGTACGAGCAATGGTTCAAATTTGGCACTGTCCAGCGTCATTCGCCACGGTCCGTGCAATATTCGTACCTTCTGACTGCCCCGGTGGATCCCGCGGGCCGCCATTGGCGAATGCAGATGATATCGACTCGTTGAGGTCAGGGGGTTGTAGAGCGAGTGAGATAGAGGGATTCAAATATGCTGAAGGAACGCAGCACAATAATCGTGTCTCTGGGCTGATTTCGTTGTAAGCACCATAAATCCGATAGACTAGAATGACGTACCTTTGCTGATTCGGAGTGTATACAGTGTCTGTATGCACCGCTATTTTGGCAAAGAATGAATTGAAAGAGTCGCAACAGACGAGGGTACCCAGTGCTGAGAGTCTGTTGCAGGAATGTCGATCCTGGGAGTCCCGTTGTTACTCACGATCAATGGAAAATATGGAGCTTCTCGCCTTTGGCAGCATCTTTGACTTGCTTCTCCAAGCTCTGCCCAAGAGCAGCCCAGAACGATACGCTTGGTTTGTTCTCTAATACCTTCATAGCCTCATCCAAGAACCCGACTTTGGTCACAAGATCCTTCTTGACCGTCAGCACCTTTTCAAGGGTGTATACCTTGATGCAGCAATCCGCCATCTCTTTCGACAAGACTTTCAAGACTATTCCACAAACCGCAGCCTGCCATTGCGGCGCGGTCACATTCGTAGGTTCCGTACGGAACCGCGACTTGTACAGTGTTGACGCTGTTGATGAGGATGATGCATCTGACTTGAACATGAGACCGAGTACGATGGGTCTAGTGAGCGTAGATGACACCTTTGGGAAGTACTTCTTTGGCTATACGCGTCGAGTCGAAAGCGTAACGGATTCTACCTTCAACGGCGTCGCTGAGATCTGAGACAAGGTTCTGCACTAGTTCAGGGAGAACCCGAAGATTGTGGGCGGTTTGAAGGGAGGATGCGAGGAGGGATTGGTTCTGATTCGTTTAAGTGTGAGTAAAGGTTTGTGTCACGCAGAACATCTATAACCCACAAGTGTTCTGAGACCATTTATGACCATCTGTTCCATATCGGAGGTGACGCGAGAACGTGCTGAGTCGATAAACGGAAGATACGCTGAAACCGCTTTGACAGAAGACAGTTCTATAGCTGGAGTGGAAGGGTCATCTGATGGATCCGAGCCCTCTTCAGGTTGAAGAAGTGCGACTGTTTTGAAATTGAAGGCGACTCTCCAGCCAATGTTATGGGATACTTACCCAATTCCGCAATTGCTCAGATGCGCGGCCTTTGCAATTGTCCTCATTTCCTTATCGTCTTCTTCCTGTGTTTCCAGCGGTTGTCGCCAATGAGTCGACACTCTTTCGGCTGGTCGTCACTTGTGAAGACTTCGGCATTATTCATGCTACTGCTCGCTTCGCGTTAGACCCAGAAGTACGAATACAGTTGCTATTCTCGGGGGAGCGGTCCATCTCAGCTAGCTGGAGCTGCAGTCGTCTTGTGCAGCACAACAAAATCGAGAACGTGCGTCGTAAGAGCTCGGAGGCTTGTTGCAGACGTTCCAGACGATTGACAGTGAGATTATGTCAGCGTGTTGATATGGTACAGACGCAATCTTCTGACGAAGCCTATTAAGATCATAGGTAGGTAGACGACTAACCCCCCCCCGCCACACACAAGCTTTGATCGCAAATCAATACGCACTTGTCTAGAGATCCATCGAGCGCCGTCAAGCCACTTTTAAGCTGAAGAGCCAAGGAGGCCTTCGAGTTCCGCCACCCACCCCCGCCGCTGGACGAGCAAGTCTTTCGTGATTGGGTCGTACCTTCGTATGTGGATACGGACTCACTAAATGATACTGTTTCCTGCCCGAGATGGAGGATGAGCTGACTCACGACATTCTTAAGCTGCTTCTCCACGTCCCTCTATGTTAAAACTTAGCTTTTTGAAATGGCGACAGATATATCCTCCGGCGTCCGCTCCCGGTCGTGGTAAGCTTTGCAAGCCTTTAGTACGATTTGGTGGGCCCCAGCTGAGAGGAGGATGGGGGGTATGGCTCGCCCGCGAGCACTGCGTTTTGCATAAGTCATTGGATCCGAAGTCAGGGTGGGCAAACACAGAGTAGTCTGCTAGACGAGAGGCATAAATTAGAGCTAGAGAACTGGACCGCGACACTGACCAGTCATGGAGAGAGCCTGCCTATTGTAGACGCCAGACGTCACGCGTACCACGCCACGTGCCCGAATCAGACGCGAAAGTCCATCCGTAGTCGCCTTACGACCTGTCACAGCGTCACGCATTACGTTTAGTCACGCTACCGTGCGAAAACCACCAGCAGCGAGTCGGTCTTCTTGATCGTTCCCGCTCGGGGATTCACGATCTGCGCTTGTCTTGGACCCTCATCGACCTTGCTGACCACATTGCATTCTTTGCCTATTTTCAGGCAATTTTACACGCTTTTCATACTCTTCAAACGCGACAATGCTTAGCAAAGAGGTCTTTCAGCCAACGCGTGACGTCAAACGCTTATGGTCATGTATTGGGATTTAGTTCCCTGATGGCTCTCACTGCCCCTCTCCACTATCGCTTCCTACCTACACTCTCTGCGCCTCTCACAACGCCCACATCCTGTCCTCTCAACAAACAACCTTCCAGAACTAACAGCTCTACCACTGGGATGAGCTATCCTTCGTCCCTCGACTACTATCGCTCGACCCATCCGGGCTGGGGAACCTCTCAGCTGCGCTTTAGAGAACCTCCACCGCCTGCATTCACACCTTCTCCAACATGTAAGTTTACGACACCTTGGCATATCATTGCAATTCGATTGTTGACCCGGGTTTCCATTGAACCTTGCAGGGAGTGGATGGGATTACTATCGCGCCTACGCTGCCAATCCCAATCAAGATTTGTACTACACTGTTTATGAACCGTACTCGGGGAATTTGGTGCGAATGGCGGAGCTGATATGCAAGAAGCTAGACACTGGCAACGACGTGGTCTACAGTGGCATGGTATGTATCCATCGAGTGGCACGAATGTCGTTCGCCTGATGTACTTCTGAAGGTAAAACCCTGCAACGCTTCTCCCTCAAGAAATTGGGATGGCTGCAGCGTACGAAGCATACAGAATGTGGAAGTATCACCGTGGACCTCTCTTTGACGCCACTGATGTCTGGTGGTATGGGCGGATCTGTCGAGCGGGTCAGAGAAGCCCTTGTCGGGTTAGCAATCGCAGAAGGTACGTCAATTATTATCACTGCATGCTAGACTTAACACGGTGACTGACACCCGGTACCCATAGCGAGTCGTCTCTGGCAATACACCGGGCGGGCTATGGATACCTACGGATTGCGCGACTGCACTGCCTCGAGTCTGCTGCGCTTTCAGCTTTCCGTATTTCCTACGCGGTCCGTACGTCACCTGTCCCCCATCCGCAAATGAAAAACATCTTCAACACCGCATCTATTCATACCTAGGTCCTCGAGGCAGCAGATGCATACGGATCAAGCTACCCTGCCGGCGGCGGCGTCCCTATGCCCGGTAGCCTCGGAGGCGAATCATACACCGAGCCGTACGAAGACCCTTATCGTCGTGCTAGGAGACATTCTACCTCCGTACCGATGGTTCATGCAAGCAGCAGCAACACCATTGGTGTTGCAGCTGGTGGCGTTGGTGGATTCGCAGCCCAGGCCCTCCGTCTCCCTACATGGGAGGCTCACCTATGCCGATTCCTGGACGCCCAGCCTCTCGCGGCTCAAGCATTGGCGTCGCGTCGCCTTATTCCGGGGGCCTCGGAACACGCCCCCCATTCCCGCCCTCTGGAGTGCCCGTATCACCCTACGGTGGTGCAGGAATTCCACCAACGGCACCATCATATGCCAACATCGTCGAGCATGGGTGCAGGTGCGTGCCCATGGGAGCGCCGAGTGCGGGAATGCCGATGGGCGTACCCCAGCTACGCGGGCAGCGCAGGTCTCGGAGCCGGAGGCTACCCCCAAGGGCGCGCTCTCTCGATCGTACAGCGGATCAGGCCTCGCGGGCCCGTACGGTGCTGGCGCCAGTATGGGTACCCAGCCATACGCCGGCGCAGGATACGGACAAGGCGCTATCCACAAGGCGCCGCAGGAGGCATGTATCCCCAAGCAGCAGGAGGCACATATCCCCAAGCTGCTGGAGGCGCGTATGGTTATCCTGGTGCCGGGGCAGGTACTGTTGGCGTCGAAGTGGATGGTCGGGTCATACCCGCGCAGCCCGGCTCGACTATTATTATCAAGTCTCGCCCAAGGAGGCATAGCCACCGACACCATCGCTCTAGGAGTATCGAGCCGTTCAGAGATGAGAGATACGGCAGAGAGGGCGTATCCTATGCGCGATACTGATAGGACTCCCGGCTTCCGGTATGTCTCCTGAACACACGAAATTGTGAAATATTCTAGTCGATGAAATGGTTTTGAAAATCAAGGCAAATCTGATGGAAAGTACTTGTAGCATGTTTTTTATTCTTCGGGAAACTAGTATAGTTTAGCTTGACGCCTTTTCAATGGTCCCCCAGCCCCGACTCGGTCTATGTACGTACGATGTCTCCTTTTCAACTCGCACTCGGGTGACTATTTTCCGTTGGAAGATGTATAGTATACTGACGAAACTATGAATTCTATGATTTGCAAGTCAAATTATATGGATCGCGCCGTGATCTTTACTTTATTTCCAGAGCGCGATCTAGCTCAAGCTCGACCCGAGGAACCACAGAGGGACAACGTCGCGACGCACCAGACACACGGTAAAGACGCCCGACTTACAACTCTACGTGTGGCGTCCGGCAATCTCCGGAAGGGTAATTGCTGGCGGCGTCAAAACACCGTTCTGTTCTCTCGTAGCCTTCATGACTTGCGATTGCGAGTGGACGCCATTAAGTGACAATGGGTTTGGCAGGGTTTATAGCATGGTGGCATGTGCGCGTACGCACAGGCAACGCTGCATGTCGTGTGCTTTCATGTCTTTGCGGTCAGGCCTTGATTTGGGGACGCGGCGGTCTGTAGCGGCTGGGCGTTTCAATGTCAACCGCTTCAGCCTCTGGGCTGACAGACATGCTGGATATATGTCGCTGGCAGTCCGTTCTGTAAGCCTCGTGTTCTCTGCTTTTTCTCTCTCGTGCTCTTGGCTACTGTTGTCTCGATTTCTGCTCTTTCTTTACTATCGTCCCCGCTCGTTCGATACATCATCTGAAGGTACAGCATGGGCATATTCTTCCACGCTTCAAGACCTTCTTGCGTGGAAGGAAGAAGGCTTCTAAGCTCATCGTGAGTAGTGCTGCTCTGGCTCTTCTACGTATGCTGACTACCTACAGGAGCAGCCCATAGAAAGCCATCACCGGGAGGAGAGCGCCGCTACCCCCGTCTCTTCCTTTCAAAGGCTTTGCTTTCTTCTGGCGAGGTGAGCTTTAGTCCACCTTACTCTATCTAGCTTACTAACTATGTGTAATAGACTACCGCTCCTGCAGTCGAGTTTGTCCTCCTCAACGCTCTCTTAGAGGCCGCACCACCACCCTCAAGTCTTGGCTTTGGCGTACCTCCCTCAAGCTGAGCTACCTGGTCGATGAGGGCCTTCCTGTCTCTCCCCCTTTTCAGGTTGGAGATCTTATTGTTCCGGTCGCCGAAGCACTTGCACTTCCTGTCCCCGGTCGAGGACACTGGCCCGTCCTCACCTTCCACGCCTCTCCCCGAGTACCCTGGAGACGGCACGGCTTTGAAGCTCGACATCGGAACCGACTTGACCGTCGATCCTCGACACTAAGCCCTCTGCGACACTGAGTTTGATACCAAGGGCATTGTCGTTCCGCACGCCCAGCGCCGTGCATTGCACATCACTGACTTCACCGAGGAGGGCTTACCTCGGTGCGGGAGCTTGGGGCTTAAGGTATCACCTCTTCAGGCACCGTCCGACTGGCAAGCGTGCGTTTGCGATCAATGGGGGCTATCCTAGAAGCAACTCGTCGAAGACCACGAGGAGCAGGTTCTTCGGGAGCAGGCGACTTTGCTAGAGCGGTCTCGGGTGCAGACGGGCGTCTTGGATCTGTTGGGGAGCTTCCAGGACGATGCCACTTTCTATTTGGGTACATGTGAGTGTTCAGCACGTCAACGGCATGTGTGGTGGGCTGACAGAAACGTATGCTATCCGCGGTTAACTATGCGGAGGGTGACCTCCTCGGTATGTTGGAGCAGATGGGTCGCCCTCTGCCTGAGCCTGAAGTCTTGGTGTTTTGCGCAGCGCTAGCTCGTGCGTGGTTGTTCAGTTCTTGTCTGTTTTCATTTAACTCAGTTTATCTTTCTATCTGTAGCTCGTCTGCGTTGAGCGCATTATTCACGCTTGTGGTGTCGTCCCACCGCGACCTCAAGCCTGCCAACATCTTCCTTGATGATGGCAAGCATCAACTTCGCCATTGGTGACTTTGGCTCTGGCTTGCCACTTTCGAGTCCGAGCTCAAGACTGGCAAGAAGGAGATCTGTGTGCACGATGGAGTACTTCTCGCGCGATATCTGGCAAGGAGCAGAGCGACAGTACCGGACTGTGCCAGCGATGTCTGGGCTTACGGCGCGGTACGTTTTTGAGATGGCTTTGGGTCGTGTGAGTAACCATGTGGCATCATGTCTCACAATAGGCTGACGGTGATGAACCAGCGGATGTGGGACTCGTCCAAGGTGAAGTCCCTCAAACAGGCCAAGAACAAAGCAATTGGGACCCTCTCTCCGCGAGTTCATTGGTCGCGGACGTTATCTCGCATAGAACTCAATCTGTTCCTCGACGAGGTAAGAAATATTTCCTTTCACTTCACAGGGCTTCTACTCACACCCTGCAGATCTTTGAGAACGGCGACAACGACCGCCCGACCATCTCCGTTCTCAAGAAGCACCCTTTCTTCGCGTCAATGTCAGTACATTCCCTCATCAGGAGTTTGCCTCTCTGACGATGACATGCGCACTATAGCGACTGGCATGGCCCTTGAAGAAGGGGCGAATTGCAGTGCCCGATCAAACCTTATCAGAGGGCCTGGAGGGTGAAGAGGAAGCCTCCATTCCGGGGGAGCAGGTCGACAGTTCCCCCTTTGAAGACGACGAGGACCTCGAGGAGGACGCTTTCCCCGCCTTCAACTACACCTCGGACATCCTTATTACCTGCGGCTGCGGCCCTCCGGCTTCTACTCCTATCCCTGTCACGATCTCCGACCTCGAATGCCTCCGATCTTGAGGCCCCCAACGAGACCATCCATTCCCCGCGCTTAGTTATTGTTGAGGTCGCTCCCGAGTCAATACGGGGAAACCGCCCCTCGGCTTGGTCGGTGTTGAGGCCACCTGCACTTGAGGAGCCTTTCCAGCTCGCCATCGTACAACGGTTTTCACCCGAGCTTGAGGACTCCACCTTCCCGAGTCAATCATCGCCGAGTCTGACGGTCGCCGTTTTACCGAAGCCGGCCAGGTCGAAGCCGAGCTCTGGGAGGACATCCCGCTCACTGAACAACTTCTACCACTGCCACTGCCGAGCTCGAATTCTACTCTTCGGCGCCTCGCCCCCGGTCTATCGACGATTTTCGAGACTACCCAACGACTATGACTTGCTCTGTCGAGTCCGTCGACGTTCGCTGCCTGTCGACGCGACCACCTCATCATGCGATGAATCGCCTGCTGTCCACACTCCTGCTTTTCGACGGTCCTGTCATCGCATCGGAGCCTTCGTTCCCCTCTCACTCCGGTGCTTTCCAGGACATTGCCCGCGCTTCGAGAACCTCCCTTGCGTCCATGGAGTCCTACCCCGACATCGCTTACCCACTTCCCTCTTTTACGCCATCACAACCACTTCTTCTTCCTGGTGGCGATGTGACGCAGCGCCTGTCGTTGTTCAAGTGGCGCCTCCGGTCGAGATCTTGGAGCCTCAGCGTGCGGAAATTGTGCACGTGTTTGGCGACGAGGCGCGAGGCGACCAGGACATGGACTGGGAGCACATCCCGAACTCGACGAGCAGCGCCGAGTCTGGGAAGCGAAAGCGATTTCGCTGGAGAAGATCAAGAGGCTATCCAAGGTCCCGCGGGTCTCTTTCGCGAAAGCTCTAGGATTTTAACTTTACGAATCCTTCATGACACACATGGTTTAAATTCGGTCAACGGTGCTCGCTTCGGACGTCCTCTCTTCTTCAAGACTCTGGTCAACATTCCCAGTCTACCACGTCCCCTGACAACGTAGTCTTACGCTACGCTATTCTATTATCACCCACTACGCCGCCCATCTCAGCGACGTTCGACGGAGGTCTTTTCAAGCTGTCATCTCCACAACATCCTTCATCAACCAATCAACATCGCGTTTCTCTCCCAGGAACTTCCTCCTACTTCATCCGAGCACACACCACACATACAAGCCGACTTGGCACGACCCTAAATGAAATCAACACACCCTCTCCCATCTTCTCTCCCTCCTGCCTGCATCCCATCCCATTTCATCGTCCACCATCGCGCAACTCATCTCGCCACCATCGGCGCTTCATCTTCTCATATTTGCGCCAGTCCTCCCGCCAGGCCTCCCGACACCGCCACGCCTTGCTCCCCTAGCTCGAACAAAAACATTTCGAAAAATGCATGAAGAGAAAATCCCATACATCACAAAATTCGAAAAAGAAAAAGAAAAACAACAGAACATCGTTACTACATCATCATCATAAATCACCATCGAGCTTATCTGCGAGTCCGTACGGGCGCGAAACTCGGGTCGACGGGATCTAGAGACGAGCGCGGGACCCGTGTCTGACAGCACAGGGGAAGGTGAATGGAACGGGTAGAGTGGGGGAGTAAAGCTTCATGTATAGAAACATCCAGCGCTTGCATAACGTTTGGTGCGCGCGCTCCACTTCCCCTCCCCCCGTGGGTGTTGTCAAAGAGGGCGGTGACAGAACAGATCAGACCTGTGGATTCTTCTTTTTCTTTCTCTTTCCTTTCTCTTGCCTCCGATGTGTCTCCTTCCATCCCGCGCAGTGAGCGTTGTATACCCGGTCGTAACACGATATCCACGTATTTAACGTTTTGTCTGGTATTATCTGATTCTACCGAGGTCATTCGTGATGTACCTACGCACCCATCTCACCTGCCCAACCAGGGTCATGAGTGGAAGCATTGCGAGTCTAGCATATCATCAGTAGCTCTAAACAGAGCATCAGTGTGATGACGGAACACTTATATATCTTCCAGACGGGATCATATCTTAGAGTCTTTGTGATGAGAGGTTCCGCTTCCGAGCCGCCGGCAAGGTCGAGCAGTGGCTGAAATTTCGAATGCACACACTGCGGACGGCATTCAGTTGTTTTAACTTTGAGCCAAGATTATGGTACCCGGACAGGCTGTATGATGCTCCTAGTGCGGTCTCCCTCTTATGCACCAGCAGTCCTAGAGGTCTTGATTGGAACTTTGCGGTGGACTCGGATGGCATTTTGAAAAGCCGTTCGATGTTACACAGACTGTTGGTTTTGGCCCACATTGGCACATGTATATATATTATATCACAATACGAATGATCATGTAGCATCTATAGTTATAGTTGGAGTTTGTTCAACTTCTGAGCATTTACCGCAGCTAGTTACACCGTCGCGTCGTTGTTTGATACCCTCAAATTGTACGATGTTCATCTATCATGAAATGATGCACTTGTCTTGATGTGTACTTGGTTTCCTGACGAAGTCTTGGGTATCATGATGTGATGAAATCTCTCTCCGTTTCGCCAACCGCTTCTAGAGGCTGTGCTCTTAAGATTAAGTAAGTAGTTTGCTCGCTAAGGCTGTCAGTGTTTGATTCTCAATATTCACACACAAAATTTGGAGACCACATTTAGAACGTCTATGACTTCAGAACTTTGGGGGGAAGCGTGAACGTTCGAAGATGATCTTGATCCCACGATCCTGGTCAGTTTTATATCGACCAATTTTTTTCGTTCATACGATAGTGATTCGAGCAATACCACCTGAGGAAGCAGCCCTGAGTGTATGTACGACTTGGATGTTTAAGTTAAGATTAAGTCTTACGTTCCCTCCCAACTTGCGTTGGAGCTGTTCTCGATCTAGTGTGAATTGACTCGGATTAACTGTTGGTACATCCGCCTCAAGTAGTGCCGCTAGTATAAAGTCCGATGTCCTCTTCGGATCGGTCAAACGTTTCAGCATGAATGTGCCGTTGACACACACCTCTGACCCCTCCGTGCCTAGCCCACTCGAACCCGCCTACATTTGGACAACACTCTCGGTGCACTGTTCATTGGTGAGCGATGCCATTTGTTCAAGGGGGCAACCGAAATCCATGTGTTGACGAATGGATATAGGCTTCACCTTCACAGCAATGTTAGTGCACCATTGTCGCCTGAATCTCAAATCTCAAATATTCCACAGCGTTTTTTTCGTGGGCGGGTGTAACCAGTGTACAGACATTTACATTTATTATCAGAACAGTTCACGCGATACCCGATTCATGAAATACACGGTACGCTCACAAATAGTATTGACGTTTTCTGCGGACATTAATTAATGAGATAGATTTTTTCTTTCTTTGGTCAGCATTCTACATAGCGGCTCTGTTTTACTGAATTGTCACTCATAGACCGATATTCAACAGGATTGTCGATGCTGTATACCTTGCCCTTGCCGCATATACTTTCTATGATTATACCATAACTAATTATATGAAACCCAACGGCCCTTTCGGCAGTGACGTGGTATGTTCCAGACATGATTATTTATCACAGATGTATGACATCTCAGTCTCGCTTCAGGAGTTTGGCTATCGAGATCCTGTTGGGGGTATGTCACCGCACTCCTTCCTTGTAGTCTCGTGTGCCAACATCTGATCAAGATTGTTTACGCAGAATTTGAGCCAGACTATTGTGACTGTGTATGTTCTCACGCGCTCAGTCTGTGAATATTACTCAAAGAGACTTGACTGTGGCGTGATAGCCTATTTGCCTACAGGATTTGGAAGCGTGGGAAGTTTTATGCTCTGATGGAGCAACACATCATGCTAATTTATTTCAGTTGGCGGGAAAAATGCGAATTCTATCCTTTATAGCAAGTCATGAAATCTTCTATATAAGGCTAGAGCTTCTTATTTTCATTTGCGTTTTAGTTGGCACCATCCGTTGTGGGTGTTGGTGAGTGGTCCATTACGCAAATATATTATCTGGTGATGAGAATTCAACTGATTCCTATAACTAAGCCTGGGCGATATGTATGTAAGGTTTGAATAAATCTTAGCATCACTCTGACGAAACCTATAGGTATAAGTATATTTGCGTATGTTGTCCCTTAAAACTCGTTCTATATTGCGTGCCTAAATTGGTGTATTTAGGCTAAAATACCCGTCTTATGCCGAGTTCAACCGAAGATTTGCAGTAAGCGCATGAGAAAAATTGGCGCCTTATCTGTCAAGACTCACATAAAGGCTATCCTTAGATGGCTATGGTATGCGTACGGCGGGTCTGTAACACTCACGGATTGTACAATCACGTTCACCCTCTGTACAATGTTAATCAAACGCCGCACTGGGGTGCGAAGGTATGACCTATTATTCGAGTACTACATTATAAAATATCGAGACTACAATACATACCTTTGGCAGCACAAACTCGTTAATCCGCGTGCTTTACCTTATACAGTATAGGCACTTGTGCTTTGACTAGGTGCGAGGATACACACCATCTATGCTTTAAGCAGACAAAGCCGGCTAACACTCAGTATTCGCTAGCTCGGTTTCAGTCGCGGTCTATATTGACAGTACGTCCTCAAACAATATCTAAGCTAAACATTTATTGACGAGAACCCTACAGTATGCCACAATGCCGCACAGTTTTATTTTCGTCGCGTTTTTGCTATGGTTCTCCCTAAGTGTAAGTAGTAAACCGGCACCACCCCCGTCGCAGAGAGAACTCCTGATTCACCGAGATAGTAATGCTTATCAACTCGCTTTCTGGCACTATTGAACTCTCGAGAGCATGATGCGCGAAATGTTCAAAGGCAAACCTCTTTCCATTCACCTCTCAAATTTCCCTGTATCAGACGGAACAGACAGGTGTCATGCTGGTCAAGCGGTCAACGAGGTACGCACGGAGTCATGATCATGAGCATCAAGCTGAGACAATTTTTTTTAGAATCAAGCGGGACGGTATACTTTTGTAAAGATAGGCATGACACATTGAGTCAGAAATGGGGAGAGAGACGTGGACAGCCGCGACCTCTCTCTCACGCCGGACTGTCCTCAATAAGCTATATGCAGCCGATTTTGCTTCGAAGCCCTCTTCGTTGAAATCAGTCTATATTGGAGTGCCATCAATAAATCGCGATCCTCTACTCCGATAGTACACCAACGAGCAATACACTCGTGATGCGAGCTTGGAAGCGTTATTCAAAAATACACCAGGGATGTATACATATACTACGTCCTGAATTCGAATGAGTACGGCGCTCATAACGAACGCGCAGAAACAACAAGCCGTGATTACACTACATTCATGACTACACTACACTAGAAGCTACAATATCGGACACACAGAATACATGACGAGGATTGATACAAAACACAACAAACGAGATAAACGTGAAAAGATGAACCAGAAAGAATGACCGCAATAATGAAAGACTAATCCGCCGTGCTCGCACGAGCGAAGATTATACCGCATATATGGTACTGGATTCAAGAAGAGGAAACTAATCCCTCACCAACGCATCCTGCAACCACAAATGCGCCCTGACCTCCTCCACATCCGCCCGGCTCTCCGGATCCTGGCGCAGACAACGCGCCATAAGATCCAACGCCCGCCCGGCTGATACGCGGCGCGCCCGTGCGCTCGCGCACAACGATGCGGCCCTCGATGGCGTCCCCCTCGGTCGGGAACGGCGAGTGGCCCGTGAGGAGGTACGAGAGCAGCACGCCGAGGGTCCACACTTCGGCCGGTGCGGCTTGGTACGGGCTTCTTGCGCAGGATCTCGGACGCCGCGTAGGCGGTGGTGCCGAACGAAGAAGAGCGTGTAGAAGGTGCGGGGGCGTAGGGGTCCGCGACGACGGCGCTGCCGAAGTCGATAAGTTGACCTGTGTGGCGCGTTAGATTAGTATATAAGAGTAAAGTGAGGGTGACGAGAGACGAAACCTTGAATTCGCTGTCGATAACCAAGTTCTCGTCCTTGATATCGCAGTGCGTGATACCCTGGCTCTTGAGATAATATACCGCCTCAACAACCTGCGCAAAAGACATATTTGGCGTCCGCCTCCGAGAGCCGCTTGTGTTTGCTCTGCTCAATGCACTCGAAGAGGTCGTATGATGCGCGACGCGAAAAGTTCGGGCGCGGCGCTGGCGGGTGCAGGTGGTCTGTGCTGCTCGAGGCGACAGGTTCGGTGTGTTGCAAGGCGCATCGGGGGCGTGAGAGGTCTCGATCGACGGTGTCGTCGGAGACGCAATACAGGGGTCGTGTCTAGCTGAGGTCTAGCGGTTTGCAAAAGGTCGGCGCTGGTGGGAGGAGGTGTAGAAGGGAGAGACACGTCAGTGTCGGTAGAAGGAGACGGAGTCAAAGATGGGGTCGAAAGAGTAGGGGAAGGTGCGGGGAGCTTCCCAGGTGCCGTAGTCTGCTTCGACTTCTTCCTGGAGACCCCCAAGGTGTGCCCTGTGGAGCTCTTGAACCTACGAATGAGTGAGTATGTGCGCTGCCATCCGAAACGTAGGACGCACCAAGTAGAAGTAGTGATCGTCCTCGAACAGGTCGACACATTTGACAATGTTCTCGTGCTCGACGAGAGACATGATCATCACCTACCGTCGGGACGCAACCGAGCATCTCGTCGTCCCACCCACGCGTGCTCGGGGGACCTTGTCCTTTAATGAACTTGACTGCGACTTCAAAGCCTTCTGTGCGATGCCGCGCGCCGTCATCACGAAGCCGTAGCACCCCCCAGCGCCGAGCTCGTCACCAAGTTCGTATGATGCCACGAAGTAAGGGGTTTAAATCGTGGTCCTCAGCGAATCGCAGAGAATACATGCGACCTTTGGCCCCACCCTTGGTACAGATTTTCTGATGCGGCAGCGGCGACTCATGAGGGGCCTTGAAGAAGTCGACGGTTTCGAGTAGCATAGAGGAAGAGCAAAGATCCGATTCCACCTGGAAAAGCATCAAACGAGTCTGACGAGACGGACAGCGAGGGCAAAGGGGGGATTTTTGTTTTCCAGAGAATCGTCTAGGGCTCGAGCGATGGATTGTTCGAATGGTCTCAGTCTCCATGTATCGCTCGGAAATAAACTCAAAGCTAGTCTCGAGATGAGTCGTACCTCCTCCTGCGCGTCAAGCGAATAGGAGTGCCCATCACGTTGAGTAGAGTTGAGGGTGGCCCCGAAAGAAGCAAGCGAAAGGGTCCGAACTCGAGCGACGAACTCGACAAGTCGAATGCCGCGGCGCGAGAGGAGAAAAGTCCAACGCGGAGTAGAACTCTTCAGAGCTACCTGGACGCGTGTCCAACAAACGAACGTCGTCGGAGGGCGCGAAGGGGTAGGAAGAGCGGGAAACACCGACTGGTTGGTGCGTGCTGTCGGGCAGCGTGTTTCGCGAGGTTATCATGCGAGTGTTTGAACCCCGAGGACAAACGGGTCGTGCGAGAAAACCATGTTCCGCCAGTTTAGATGATACAACGCGTTATTCTGGTAGTGCGTCCGTCGTGTCCTCGGTCAAGTGGGTCTTCCGAGTTTGAAAGCGTGTCGCCGTCCTCCGAAACAGGCGGTCGCTAGGCGTCGATGAGGTGTGGCGAAAGCATATCCAATTGGATGAGACTGGTGGAAACAGACATGTTGCTCTGCATGGTCTGTCTGTGTTCGGTACTCCCCTGAGGAACGTGTCGAAAGCCTGGGGAAGGGGTGACACGCGTCGAGGGGGGATGTGGGGGAGCGAGGGGGAGGACGAGCGTAACTCGAAACGGCGACGTTGAGATTTATGTCGTCGAGGGGACTATGAGCATAGACGGGGCGAAACCTTTGGCCAAAAAGAAGAAAAGGGGCTGCGACGAAGCAAGGAAAAAGAGAGGAGCGCTGGCCCGAACGTGCTACTGCGCAAATCCATCCATGTCACGCATCACATTCGATCATTACTGACCACAAAAGTGCACAAACTGTCCGAATTTGGTGTTTAGGTCGCTCGAAGACCGTTTGTGACATACTCGCCATTCGCTCGCTGAAAATTTTTTTTTTTTTTAGGCTTTGCATCGTGTCGGGGCCGTCACATTGCGCATTGCCGCAAAGCCGCCTTCGCACCTAGCGTGTCTCCCACCGACGAAGGGTATAAGTCCGTTTGTGAAAACATATTCACACACCCGACTAGCATGAGAATTGAGAGATGATGAGAAAGACAGTTCTGTGTCGAGAAGGACAGAGAATGTACCAATCGCGACGTGTCAAACCATGGGTAGAGCGTGTGTAAAAGTTCGAATTTGAGGCGCCCCGGCATTGGTGATGCGCCTGATGCATGATGGCGCCCCCCCCCCACGGTCGCCACAAAGCCTTTTCGGGGCGCCCGCGCCACTGATGGCACCGTGCCCACATCGTCAAGGTGAAACAGCATGACACAGAGACTTATGCAGCTAGTGATATCGCCGGTTCAGTCACACACAGGGCAGTCACTGAAAACGTGACTTTGCTCTCTAAGCGAATCGTAGGGATTATTTGTAGAATTAAATCATGATACAGTATTGTTGTTACATATGGCGAGCGGAGTTCGACGGCACTCACTCCGCGAGGCGAGCATGCAGACGGGTATATCTTAGAGAAGCCTCACTCAGTGTCTGCAACGACGCTTCATGAGATGCGCCTAGTACGTCCGCCCCGCCTCTCCTTCCTCTCCCTCCGAATCTGTATCTGTGGGTACCGGTGCGACGCGTGCGTCCACCAAAGCATCTGCAGCAAAGAATATCGAAGATGACGTCGAAGATGGTGACAATAATCTGAAAGTTATATGTCAGACTAGACCGGCAGCTCGAACGCCAAAATATAGAACTTATCCAACATGCCCGGTCACAATAACAGAGACGATGATCATGAGGACTTCAGCAATCGCAGAGATGACTGCGTTGATGGCACCGCCGATGGCAGAAAAGATAGCTCCCTGATGTATTTGTGTTGTTAGTTTTGAGTCCATAGAAATTTGGATCTAACAACGAACCATGATGAATATGAGTGGAAGGTCGTTAAAAGTGTTCGTAAAAGTGGGGTGGTGGTGGGGTGGTTGTAGAAGTCGTTACGGTTTGTGAAGAAGTAGAGCCTGACGGACGGGTGCCTTTATACAGGGGCAGCGGAAGAGCCCCGCTCCGAGCTGAGCTGGGTGGTGATGTCAGGGCTGGACCTCCGGAGCCACCTACACAATGCTACTGCCAGCCCGCCATGACGTCATACCCGTAGACACTTTT
Source organism: Phlebiopsis flavidoalba (assembly GCA_035772785.1). Taxonomy (NCBI): domain Eukaryota; kingdom Fungi; phylum Basidiomycota; class Agaricomycetes; order Polyporales; family Phanerochaetaceae; genus Phlebiopsis; species Phlebiopsis flavidoalba. The sequence continues at coordinate 177,902 of JAOCPU010000060.1, forward strand.
TGTTTGTGGTTTCCTCCTCCGCGCGTCTGACGGGCGGACCCTCGTCTCATTGACCTTGTCCGGTTGTAGCAGCAAGAACGGACAACGTCATGGAGAGAGCAAACACCCAGTCCAGGTTCGTCGCACGGTCACCCATTTCCGCCGATTACGACTTGGCCCAGACCCGAACGCGTCATGGCAGCATTGTGCAACTGGATCGTTAAATGAGCGAGCTGATCGGCGGTAGTGCCATCAATGAGCTTTACCTCACAATATATTGTTTCATTAACGGAGATCTTACGAACACCGTACGGTCTCGAACGATCCCGGGAGTCGAATCGCCTTCGGTGAACGTTTGTATTGCTCGTTCCCTGGGTTATGAGATAATTCGAGGGCCCAATGTGTATCCCGCACTTGCGAGAGACCGTACTACCTCTCACCGGCAGTAAAAAAAATCAATTATTCTGTCGATTTCAAACAATGAAACTCTGGCTCACCGGTAGCAACGCCACACCTTGCACGGCCCGGGGAGCTCCATGCACGGTGGTCAGGAACAGCCAGCGTATAACCGGTACGCCTCACGAAGTCAAATTCAATCAAGGCACCTCATGGCAGTGGCGAAACCCCTGCAAAACGTTTTGTACTCTCAAAGTCTAGACAGGGGAATTTGAGTACAAAAATCGGCGAAAAAAGAATTGATCCTCACCCATGCCAGGGGAGTAAGTGCTGATCGGTTTTCCGTGTGAAATGAGAAATGATAATTCGAAGGACGATGTGTTTACTACAACCCTAGAATCATCCTTCAAGAGAAGTTTTCACGAAGGCCACGGATACCCCAAGGAGCGAAGTAAGGCCGCACCACCACAGACGTGGCTACGAGCTACGTAGCCATGAGCAAAGCTGGGGTAGATGACGTGAGCCAAAACCTAAAGCAGACAGTAGAGTTCGTATCAGGCGCACCTGATTGACCACATGGAAAACCGTAATCTTAAGACCGCATTCGGTCATTATAGATACTTTCGCCACTTATAGGCACCTGTTCGAAACTGGTCGTACCTTGAATATAATGAGCGTTCTCGCAAAATGAAGGTCATGGTTGGATCGCTGAAGAATTTACAAGAGTGATGAATTGTAAAATCCCGTCTGTCTCCCCGATCATCCCGCGGAGATGTGTATACCATAAATTCATATCGCTATCAAGTTCGAGAACTCCACACCAGTCCCACGTATATGGCTGAGAGGTGAGGGTCTTCAGCAGCCAGCAAGGAAAATATGATGAGATACATACGTACTGTAAATGGTGAGTTCGCCCTCGGGGTCTCCTACTCTTAAGTTGCCACATGATGAGCGTTTATAGTACGCGACGCGACGCGACCAGCGAGAGAAACTTCTGACCATTAGCGCGTTATGTAAGCAACTGCAAGAACGACCGGGAATATAACTCACCGCTAAGGGCTATGTGATGCGCCTACCCCTCCTCATATGCGCTGAGCTCGACTGCTCGTAATGGTATACATCCTTACGACAGCGACTGAAGCGTGCCGGGAGCCTGAGACGAAGACTAGGCCGAAGGAATCCATCACCCGCCGCTTGATGCGGTTGCACGAGCGAGTCTCACGGAGCCGCATGAGGTACAGCATCGCGCCACTGCGAGACTGTGTATCCCGCCTATTCCATACGCGTTGATGGAAGCATGTTGGTGCCACCCGTCGGGTCGGCGCGCGGGCTATTGGTAGTAGGACAGTCCTGCAGAGGCACAGGCGTAAGGGGTAAAGATGCTAGTGAAGTTGAGAAATAGACGGACTACAGCGCAGGAGCTGGCGTGACTGGCTTGTCGAAAGAGATGTTCGCAGATGCGGAATAGGAAATCCAAGGGCTGCGCGGCGAGCGTAGCGAGAATGAACAGCATGCCAAGCGCAGTGATGCCGACCGGGACGAATAAACGCATCTAGTTCACTCAATGGTCAGTCATTGCACAGACGGCGCGCATACATCCAGCACGCACCATGCAAGAGCTCTTGGCGGGGGTCAAACATACTCGCAGAGGACAGTTATATAGCACGAGCCCCGCGCTGGGAGCAATCGCCTACACCCGCATCTTCGCTCACTGCCACTCCGCTCCGCTCGCCCTCTCAGACGCCGCCAACGAGCAGCACCGTACGCTGCGACACACAAATATAGGCAAGCCCATAGCTTAAATAGCCCGCAATCACGCGCAGCGCACAGGAGCCGCCTGCCACCGGGGCCCAGCGTGCGCGGGCGTGTCGGAGGGGGGGTTTTTTTCCCGGCGCGTCGCCCGAACGCGCGCGCCGCCGCGGGCAGACGGGGCTGGGCGGCGCGGGCGTGCAAGTGCCAGCTCTGGCTAACAGGGAGCGCGAAAAAGCATCGAGCTGTTTGGGATGTGGCGAGCTTGTGAGCTTGTTTGTTTGGTCGCGGCTGCCTTGAAGGGCGCGGGCTCTGATGGAGGAGCTGTGATCGTGCCGGTGCTGTACATGTGGCCGGATGTTGATTGAATGGCGCGGGCGTGCCCGTGTCCGGTATTAGGGATGGATTCTTTGAATGTGCATTGTGGGGTCGCAAATATGTTCGACTGGCGCAGAGAGACGATCACCGGTAGAGTTTCTGTTTTCTGGGTCAGCATAGGGTTTCGAGCATCGCGAAGCTGCGATAAAAATATGTTGTACATGAAGTAGGGAACTTACAGGCGTGACATAAGGATCGACTGGACCAAAAGAGGATGCAGGGACAGGTCCGAAAGAAGAGCGTAATGAGGCACATTACTTGCCCTTTACCAGTGGAGCTGAGCTTAAGTGACGGTTCATTGAGCCGAAATCCCAACGCTTGGAAGCCCTGCAGAGTAAGCTTGCTAGAGTGGTTATTTTCCCCGGGGGCAACCGGATAGTTCGTTGTCCCAGTCTGCACTGATGTCATGCTGCTCCCACACCAATGTTTTTCTCGGAGCGCGGATTGGTGAAAATAGCATATGTCAAACCGACAGACTGCAAACTTGGCGCAACCCCGGTGACGGCTACAGACGCCGTGAGCGCAGCACAGCACTGATGTTCAGATGCGGCACTCACGTTAACTCATTGATTGGTCTTGCCTACGATCGCGCACGATTTGCGCTGTCACCTCAGCCGTACGAGGGGCGCGGTCCAGCCCAAACCCTAGAGAAGGCTGAGTAATCCGAAGCGGGCAGGAGAAGACACTGGCGGCCACACACCACCACTGGAATGCTGTTTTTACTCCGTATGCACATGGCCGAAGCTTAAGCTCAAGCTCAAGCTCGGCCCTACCGCAAGCTCTCTGTGATGAGAGCGGGGCGGGTGCCGATCTTTTTCATTGAGGAATATCCAGATTATCGCCAGGCGTGAAACACATGTTGGCAACCTTGATTGAGAGGTCCGTGGGCCGAAAAAGGGGGCAAGACAATATCCATCATCAGCGGTGGGCGGGAACTAGTCATATATTAGCGTCCTTGTTCTGGTCACCATGTCGTTTTTGAGCGACGGAGTTCCCGATGCGGGGCGCGCCCAGCGTAGAAAAGACGCGCGTTGATCTACACAACAGGTCCAGACAAAAGTTTGAGGCCCAGACTGGAAGAAAGCCTGAACTCAGCGCTGCTTTGTGTTCGAAAACTGAAATTCGTACAGAGATTTCAATGCGCATCATCAGCCCAGAAAGCAGAAATGCCACTCAATTCATCACTGTGGCTCTCCTTGTGAGAGCACCTTTGCTGTATGCGGGTGCGCGATAACCTGAGGGAGCATTCACTGTGTCAAAGAAGGAAGCGAAGAGCTAACCGTTCTCATGGACCCCGCGGCGGGTCCAACGTAGGCCCGGCAATCTTTAAAAGAGCAGTGTATGTTTGCAATGCCTTCAGCGTTTTTCACCACTACAATTCTACCGTAAGTATTTGGCCACATAGATCGCAAAGATAAGCTGACGACATACCCATTTAGATGAAGCTCTCAAACATAGCATATATCCTGCTGCTACCAATTGTCAGCGCGCAAATCTTCCCAGAAACATCCTTAGCAGAGACCGTGGCAGTCGCTAGCCATCTGCCATGCTGCGAGGACATGCCAGCGCTTACATCGCTCGGGTTGCTGTCCCAGTCATCTGTAAGACGGTCGAGGAAAAAGGTGACGCCATCTGCCTAGATGCCCCGAACCATATACTAACGTTCTGGCAGAATGTCACTCAACGGGCCACAACTGTTCTGTGTCCTGGAAAACAGCTGGCCGTGGATGTTGGGCTTTTCCTCGAAGAAAAGACGAAGGTGTTGCATGGTTGACGGATGCCGGAGTTGAATGTGGCCGTCGGCTTGTATTATTATATTTCCTAAGTGACGAGGCGTCAGCCAAGAACATATTTTATTATCAGGACCTTACATATCCGTAAACCGACGAACTTTTTGCGAGCCATCCTGTCCTCGGTGGTTGACGTCGACAATGTGCCCAGTCTTACCGACATTTGGAGAACGAAAGGCAATGGCATCGGGCGGTGAACATGGATATTGAAAAGTTTTATCCGAACTCTAAATACATAGAGAGCCTGCTACGGCGAGAATATGCATCCAGGTATCCACGCTCACTTGCGGTACCTGCAGGAGATTTTAGCGCCCAGTCAATGAAAGCTTCCGGATAGACTTACCAGAGGACGCTCTTCCTGTTTCTACGCATCTTACGCTGGAGCTGAAGCATACCATACAGCAGGGCCTCCGCCGTCGGTGGGCAGCCGGGAACGTAGATGTCGACCGGGACAATACGGTCGCAGCCACGGACGACCGAGTACGAGTAGTGGTAGTAGCCACCGCCGTTCGCGCAGGAACCCATGGAGATGACCCAGCGCGGCTCGGGGGCATCTGGTCGTACACGGTGCGGAGGGCGGGTGCCATCTTGTTTGTCAGGGTGCCCCGCGACAATCATGATGTCCGACTGCCGTGGACTTGCACGGAAGACGACACACGAGACGATCCTGGTCATACCGCGCCCGCGGCCATGTGCATCATCTCTACGGCACAGCATGCAAGACCCTGGGAAAAAAAATTTAGTCCGCGATTACTTAAGAGGGTCTTTGCTACCTACACACCGAAAGTCATGGGGGCCACATAGAGCTCTGCCTCGCCCAGTTCACCACCTTGTCAAGCAGCGTCGAAAGGACATACTCTAAACAGGCGCTCTGAGCACTCCCCGCAGAATTAGAGTTGAATGTAACGCACCTGCTTTGTTCTGAGGTGTCTCGAGACTCAGCTGGTTGGAGTTCAGCTTCGCAATGTGGGTGATGGGTTTCAGTCGCGGAGTTGGTCGAGGTCGAGGGGATCTCCGCATTGGCTTGTTTGGGTAGTGTGTGTAGTGAGCGGAAGGCTACAGTTTGACAAGAAACTGAATTGAGTGCTCTGCAAGCCTTAGAGTGTCGCAGCGAGCGTACCGGTTTATCCCCACCTGGGGTCGCAGCGCTGCTCGTCGTGCGGCAGAGGATACTGGCACGCCGGTGAGCTGACGAATTTTGTAAAGGATGCATGAAGAACGCACCAATATATATTTGGGCATTACGGTAGACAGCGAGCGACATGGTGGCGAGGAGGGAAAGAAAGAGTGCTGCCGACCCGCGCTCAACGACGAGTAGGATGAGTTCAAAGCCGGGAGCCCTCATTGGGTGTAGCCGGGCCCGGCCTGGCAAGGGTGATGCACCGGCGGCCGACGGCCGGGCGGACGGGGCGTGGGAACATTGCCCCCGCACACCCTGCGCAGCAGCCACCGCGGAAAATGCGCCAAGAGACGAGAGCCAATTGAAAGACGCAGCGGGCAGCAGTCCTAGACTGACCCCGGCTGTCCGCCCAAGCTGCCCGTGGGGCACAGATATATTATTTCTCTGAATATGTTCGTACAATGCCAAGGCTCCCGAAACAGGGCGGGCCGGGAGTTGCCGAGTTTCGAACAGCAGCAATATACGGGGCAGCGAGACCGTTGGACACAGCAACCACCTTGCACTGTCGAGAGCGCAAGCCCTCGCTCAGGTTGTCGTCCCTCCCTCATCTCTTTCCCTTTCCTGGTTGTGTTCTGGGTCGTTTAATCTCTCTCGCGCGCACCGCCGACGTCGTCTTCAGACCATTTCAATACTGCCTCGCGCCTTCGCTGTGACGACAACGGCCTCGTCTTGCTTCTGATTCTCCCGGACTCTACGTTTCTAACTCCCGCACACCACGTTCCCTCTTCTTTCCCTCGAGGCTGCACGTTCAGACACGACGGGCTCTGTTTGCATTTCACCTGAATTTGAGCTCCTGACACGCCCTGACGACATGGGTACTACGTGCAATTCCGCTGCCCGCCTGATAACCTACCCGTGGGTCTCGATTCCTACACTCGTCGTCTGCCAGTCGCAGACCTCGACTACACCGGACTCACGCTCCCCTACCATTGGCTCCTCGTCCTCTCTAAACACCGACACAACCGCCTCCTTCTCAGACCGGCTGCTCTGGAGACCCCCAGGGCAGAGTGGCCCTCCCGCGCTAGTTGGATTGACTTTGTACCACCTGATGCCAGGGAAAGGCCGACCGGATACAGAGAGACTTGGGTGGGAGAAAGGTCTCACAGAGGAGCCTAGCGATCAGCTCAGAGGCTCGCAGTATCAAACCGCAAGACGCCGACCTGCAGGTGGGGAGTACCGTCTGCCTGACGGCGCTGGCGTTTTTACAGCTCTCCTTCTGAGAGCCCCCTACCTTCCACCGACGCCGTTTCGACCTGCGCACGGGGCACGCACACCGACGCACCCAGCGCGCGGGCACCAACGTCTGCCACGTTTTCGACTCGACGAAAACATCTCTGCAGAATCCGGACATGGGACAACGCATTTCCGGCTTAGACCAGTTCCGTGATCAGTATGCCCCTTCGAGCCCAAAGCACGCTACCCAGCCTGCCCCAGGCGTCGGCGCAGGCGGCAAACACCTCTAGTGGCTCTCCCATCGTTCCCCCATGTCAGCAGGCCCGTCCTTACACCTCGCAGCGATGGACGATTCCCTATCTCCCAAGCCTCGAGCCTACGCACAACAGCCCACTTACATCACTCCCGCCATCGGCTCCTAACCCTATTCAATCCCGTCTATTCTCCTCCGCAAATGCCGAAAGAAGAAGAGTTATGCGTCGAGTGTGCCATGCGTGATCAGGACATGGCCGACGTTGATGTCACAAGCCCTGGGATATGGAGACGAGATAGTGACGCAGATTACGATGAGCTGTTGCGAGGGAGATCGAGGAAGAGGCTTATCGGTTACAAGACGAAGCCCCGTCAAGACCTCGGGCACGAGGTGGAAGACATTACAGAAGAGCATTTGAAGCTGTGGCTCGCTGTCGTGCGTAATTTTTTTTTGCCCATTTCATTGTCTGTTTTCCGGTTGCTACTCTTTTCTTTGTTGTGGGAATAGAACCCCAAGGAGCCCTCATCCCGACAACAAACACTAGATCAGTATGTCAAGGCGCAAACGATCTCTTCTGGAGGCAGAAGCCCTGGCGCACGCTCCGCGCATTCGCGCGTATGCGCGAATCTCGTCAAATTGACGACAAGATGCGGGACGCCTACTCCCAGCTCCGCCGTTCTGCGTACGAGCTCGGCTCTTCAGCAGTGCCTCAGCCCGTCGACGAGTCGGGCGGCGTGCGCATCAAAGCGCGCATCTTCGTCACGGCCTCGACACCCGAACGCGATGGTATCCAAACAGCCGCGATTCCTTTTTTTGGTGACGCTTCTCGAGAACGGCATGATCGTGGAACACGTTGACGTGCGGAAGGAAGGAGCGCGAAGAGCGCGAGCGACGCAGGAGGGAGGAAAGACGAGAGTACGCAGGAGGCTCGGGTCGTGAGAGAAAGTGGACGTCAGGGGGGGTTCTCCGTTCAAGTGCCGCCGTGCGTCGAATTCATGTCAACGGTGCTATTCTCTGCAGACCGACCCCATGCCCCACCGCGACGGACTCCCCCCCCCCCCAGCGGCTTCTTCTCAAAAAAGCGCGCAAGAACCGACTCCGCACTGGGTACTCGCTAGTCAATATCGGCGAGGCCGATGTCAGCTGTCATGACCGCCGGTGGCGAGCGCGCCCGTGGCGACACTATTGCGTCGCGGCAATCGTGGCAGGCCTCCTTCGATATGCAGAGTGTCGGATCTGGAACGTCTCCACGACGTCGAGGTTCTTCGGTCTCCGCAATCTCAGCTCGGGCTGGCGCAGCCAAGAAAGCTTTCGCACCATCCGGTAGCATGATAGATATGCAGTAAGTGCTTCCGTTTGGCTATACCTATATTAAACCTGATCTTCTCGCGACAGTGTGGCACTTTCAGCGGGAGCAGCAATACTCCAGCAGCATCCTAGTCAGATTGTTGAGACATCGGCAGTAACGCACCACCTAACCGTCCGTCTGCTAGTGAATCCTGGCCTCGCGGTCAACCCAAACCAGAGGAAGCTATACCTCCGCTCGGACGAATAAGAAGGCAAAGGGTCTGAAGAAGATCTGGTAAAGTCTCGTCACTGGCTCCTCAAGTAAAGTGCATAGCCAACACAATGCACGGATGTCCACGTCGGTGGATTAGACCTACGAACAGACGACGACGCTCCTCTTGCTTCCGCCGCCGCCCGTTGTCCTATCTTGTCGACCAAGGGAGATCCCGCCGCCATAGCTCAACCACGTCTTACCGTCCATTCGTCTCACCTAACACGCTCTCACCATATGCCAATTCCCCTCCCACCGCACCCCATATCAAGTCTTCCGCTTCAAGTGCCCCCCCTCACTCTACTTCCTCAAGACAATCCGCCGACCAAGGGACCGAGCCAACTCCGCGACGCATGGGGAGATCCAAGGGCAGCTCTTTGGATGCCTCTCCCCAAGCAGGCGCGAGCTGCGATCGGTCCGTACGGCGCGCATAGCGTCTGGTGGACACGTCGACCACACTGGACCTACGACCCGGCCGCGCTTCGCTGTCGGCTCACCTCGCGACCCATGTCCACTCAGCCTTGCGCCCGCGACAAAAGTCTTCCACCCCTCCCGGGTTGATCGTTCTCGATGGTGTAGACCGTCCTCCCAAGCTCCACATCCCATGCCAGAGGGCGTCCCGACCGCAGACGATGTTACACCTATCGACCGCCCCGCTGCGATCACATGCCGAGCTCTCGCCACCGCAGGCGCCAGCCTTCCGCATGCAAGAGGGGCACACGGCGCACAGTCGTTTGGTGGTATCAGCTTCCAAGCCGCATCTGTCGCAGGACTTCTGCCAGTAAAGGGCGCCTCGAGCTGGACGGGGCCAGTCTGAACGTCCCGCCGTCCCCACCTCTTGCAGTAGGAAAAGTACGGCGAGTTTTGGCTCCGCTCGCGGGCGTCCTGTGGCCAGTGGCCTTGCCCGGAGAATGGGCAGAGCCTGCATGCCCTGCGGATAAGCCCAAGAAAGGCATATAGAGCAAGTTCGGGCTGTCTGCGTTGTCTCGAGATAAGAATAACGTTCCGAACGAGGCCGAGCCACCACGCGCCGGTGGAGACTTTTCGACCATCCGGACGTCGTCCTGGACAAGGGCCGACTCGGCTTGCAGCTCTACTGTCGTGGCCTTGGCAGATGGCTACGCAAGCCCGATTTCTGCCAGCAGCCACGCCCACGCATGTCGGTGATGTCTAGAAAAGAATCTCGATGAGCTCGTCGACCAGGACTCCGAGTTCATCGCATACCGGTATCCGTCCAACGACCAAAGCTTAACACATCGCCTGGATCTTCTGCGGTAACGCCTTCACCTGTGGCATCGCCACCGCCTCTAGGCCCTCGACATCATTATCTATTGTGTCCCATCCTTTGCTCGACCTCGCCCATCACGCATTGCATCCTTTCGTTCTTTATGGGTCTATCAGAACCTCTGCATCACACGCTCGTGCTTTCTCACATTCCTCTTCTATTGCCATCTCACCGTCACTCGTTTTCATGATCTCTCCCCCGGACACTAATTCAAATCTCGGCTAATTCTTCCGCTTGTATATGTGCATGCCTTGCGGTTGGTAGGAGGAGGACGTCCGTAATACCATTGTCTCTATGGACCACTTGCGCGGACGCTCTGATGTTCTGAGAGTGTGGTTCAACTTGGATCGGCGGCCGTCTTGTTGCCTGATGTGGGACATTGTGGTCGCGCGAAGGCCGACATGCGCGGATGACGCTATCCTGCTGGCCACTATTGGTGGCTGGTGGCTTAAGTCGCCTTTGGCCAACGGCCACTGGCGAGGTTCCTTGCTGGCCAAAAAGGTTTAAATACCCCAGCCCTCGACCCCAGGCTCAGCCCCAACACTCGGGACATGCCTCGCTCACCGACTCCGTCACCCACACACACGCTCACTCATCATATATCTCATTGCAGATCTCCCGAAGGGGGGGTGCTGTGTTGAATGTTCTTGTTTATTTATCAACCCCAATCCTCACGCTAACAAGTTTGTCAGTTCACAGTGGGGACGCTCCGCCACCTTGCAGTCGCTGCCATTCAGGACATCATTAATGGCCATTTATCGACAAGGGCGACTTTCGATCTGGATGTCTTGTCTCTCGTTCTTGGTGCCGAACAGAGTCGCAAGATTCTGTTTCAATCGGCTTTCGGATGCCGACCTTGCACCATTCACGGGTAGTGTCATTCGAGACTATTCATTAATAACAAACCCGATCTACGAACAATACACCAGAGAACTCATTCTGTACGAGCGTGCGAACGGAAGACTGGGATTTGCGACGACCTCGTGAGTTCAGTCCCAGAATTTTCCAGTGAGATCGGTGCCCCTTACCCTCGGCCCCCCATCCTCATAGGAAGCTGGCGATTCCACACTGGGTTGGACAAAGCTCAGTCAGCTACCCTTTCGCGATGATCGACGAATCAGAGCTGCAGTACCAGTGGCTAGGCGTCTCTGGTGAACTCGGGCTGGTGCGGCGGGGTATAGACGGGGGGGGAAAGGGAGAAGGGGAGAACGGCCACGATACCGGCGATACAGACGTGAAAGCCAAAGTTGAATGAGGCCGTTTGTAGTGCTGGGAACCTGCTAGCGACTTCAATCCGCGTAGCCAGGGCAAAAATCTCTTTACAGTTCAGATATTCAATGGCAACGCTCATACCTTAATCATGATCATCCCCCGTTTTTTAGTAGCAGCAGACATTTAAGCTTGTTTCGAGGTGAGCGCCCTATTTTTCGATAGGCTCTAAATGGCTGGAGTATAGTCTCGCGTTGTATCGCCGGGCGAAATCGCAGCTGCCTATGAATGACACGAATCCACCACGAATCTATAGAAAGCGACTCTCGTTGATTACATAATATTGATTTCGCAAGCGCCACAACGGCTTTTTTCAGGCGCCTAGTTGACCGGAACTGGTCCGGACAGTCGTTTGCTGTGATTCAGGGCGACCCTCCTCAACATTATCGTCATACACAGAGAGATCGCTAAGGCCCAAAGCGTGTTTTGCTCACTTGATATGTTCGTACAAGGTTCATCGGTGAGACTTGCATTTTTGCCAATACTCTGTCGACTAAAAGACGTCTCTAGATCGTCCTTTGATGAGCGTTTGAATGCGCGTCCACGGACCCAATGACACCATTCATGAATAACTGCCGTGGGCACCGGAGTACGGCGAGATATTCCATGGTTTCCCAATCAACATGTCCATCATTCCAAATACTTGATTTTCGAGCATGATTTATGAGTCATCGTAAATCCGCGCTGATTTGGCTGACGAGCAGATCGTTTCCACCCTGAACATGACAAGATTTGGAATGTCGTGTCGCCGTGCCTCCAACGAGTCGCAGAGCAGAAAGAATACATCAATTCCGTATTGTTCATCTGGATATAAGCTGTAGAGGATAACAGAACATGGCGGGAGCAGCACTCAAGGCTTGCACAGTCCGCCTACTGGGCATCTTGCCACCACAGGATCCCTACTCTTCCACTCCTACAACCTCCTCATCTTATCCCAACCTCTCACAAATGAACGCCCCTCACGGTGGAAATCCTCAAGGTATTTTATACCTGACATCAGAGGGGGACATTTGCTGAGCATCGTAATTAGGATCTCGTCGCCCGCGATGCTCCTATTCGCGACCAGCTCAAGGCTGAAGCCAAGACTCTCGTCGACATTATTCTGACTGACCGTCAGCTCTGTGATCTCGATGAGCTCATTCTCAACGGTGGGTTCAGCCCTCTTCGAAGGGGTTCATGAACCAGGCAGAAACTACCCCAGGTTGTGTGTGCAACATGCCTTCACAAATACTACGTGGATTAACTTGTCATTTACGGCATTGTTGACACCCTCCGTATGGCTGACGGTGCCCTTGTTTTTGCCATGCCAATCACCCTCGACGTCTCACAAGAGGACATTGCTGCCAACGTCTATTGCTCCGGCAGCTCGCATCACCCTGCGCGATCCTCGTAGGACGATGAAGCACTTGCTATCCTGACTGGTAAGTGCCCAACGCTGGACGAAATGAATGGCTTCTAATTCTCCCTCACATCGATGATGTCTAGTCAGCCCCTGACAAAGTGAAGGAGGCCATCCAAGGTCTTTGGTGTGCAGATGACCCGCACACCCCGCCGTTCGCCTACCTCCGCAACAAGGTCAACGATCTATTATGTATTGCGTGGAAAGGGTTCAGGCCATTCAGCCCCCGTACCCACTCGACTACTGGTCGCTCTCCGCTGTAAGTTCTCTGCGCTGAATTTCCATACCGCGCACTCATCACATTTCAGATACACCCGCCGAGCTCCGCGGCGCTACTTCCCACAAGGTCGCCTGGCCGCAAAGTCGTCGCCTTCCAGACCCGTACCCCATGCACGCGTGCTCTACCGTGAGCTCACGGTCCGCGCTGCCCGTCCCAGCACCACGGCCAACGTCCTCGTCCACCCCCCGGTCGTCGGTCTCACCAAGCCCGGAGACATGTCGACCACTACACCCGTGTCCCGTGTGTCTACGAGGCCATCATGGCCAAGTACCCCAACGGCATGGGCCACCTCGCGCGCTCCTGCCCACTCGCGATGCGTATGGCCGGTCCCCGTGAGGCCGTCTGGCACGCTATCATCCGCAAGAACTTGGGCGCCACAACACTTTCATCGTCGGCCGCGACCACGCTGGCCCCGGCAAGAACTCGCAGGGCAAGGACTTCTACGGCGCCCTACGACGCCCAGGACCTCGTCACCAAGTACCACGATGAGCTCCAGATCGAGATGGTGCCCTTCCAGATGATGACCTACCTTCCCTCCTCCGACGAGTATCAGCCCGTCGATGAGGTCCCCAAGGGTGTCCAGACCCTCGACATCTCCGGCACCGAGCTCCGCAAGCGCCTCAAGACTGGTGCCCCCATCCCCGACTGGTTCAGCTACGAGTGAGTCCCCTTCAATAATCAGTTGATTTTTAAGGGCTTGTACTCACAAAGCTGTCCAGTGCTGTCGTCAAGACCCTCCGTGAGAGCTATCCTCCCCGCACGAAGCAGGGCTTTGTTCTCTGCCTGACCGGCCTCTCCACAACTCCGGCAAGGACATGATCGCGAAGGCTCTCCAGGTCACCCTGAAACCAGCAGGGCGGCCGCAAGCGTCTCTGTCCTCCTCGGTGACGGCGTTCTCGTCCAGAGCTAGATACCTGTAAGTCATATTGCCATTGTCGCTCTGTTCACGTATTCTAATCATCAACTGCATAGCTTATGGCAAGACCTCTGAGCAGCGCACCAAGGACGTGCAGCGCCTAGCCTTCGTCTCCGCCGAGCTCGCGCGCGTGCCGGCGCAGCCGTCATCACTGCGCCCGCAACACCCAAGGACGCCGCACGTGCCGCACTTAAGGAGACCGTCGTTCAGTCTGCAGGCCCCGGCGGTAACTTCTTCACATCCACGTCGCGACGCCGCTCGAGCACTGCGAGGCGAACGACCGCACCGTGTGTCCTACGCGGCGGCGCGCCGTTGGCGAGTTGCAGGGTGTCCGCGGGTGTCGATGAGGCATTCGAGAGCCCGGCGAAGGCGGATTTGGTCGTCGACCTCGCGAAGGAGAGTCGTCTCGGAAGCTGTCCACGAGTGAGTATTTATTGCACAACTTGAGAGCTGATAAGCTGACTTGTGCGCTAGGTATCATCTTGCTCCTCGAGACCAACGCGCTTCTCTGAAGGTGGGACCAACTTTGCCCACAATCATAGATAAATCACTCCCATTTTTCTCATCATGCACACAACACTGTAGATTATGCATAATTCTTTGTATTGTAAAAGCTAAAGTATGCCCAACAGTTCCTTTTGCCAAAGTTCCATGTCCTTTCGTCACGACGTCTCCACTTACCAGGGTCTCGTCCCACTAGTGGGCAGCGGTAAGACATGATCAGCCTCGTATGCCCCAAAGATAGAGCCTGAATGTGAGATGCATAGAGAATCTATTTACACAAAAACGGCGGGTATCGTAGGTATATATCACATCGACCACAATATGCAAGTATAGAAAAATGTTATCAAAATCCAAGACAAGAAGGGGGGTACACATAACGTTTGAGGGGATATCATGCGGGGCTCCCCGATGAATCTGACCCCGAAGAGTTGTCCTCGATCACACTTCGAGGCAGGGCGGGTTTATCACTCCGTAAGAGCCGAATGGCTCTCATCTACATAGAGCGGGAATTAGCCTCGTGATATTAATTTAACCTCCAGAAATTGCTTACCTGCTCGCTCAGGGGGTCGATATTGTTTGTTACACGTCGATCCGAAACAGAGACTGTCGAAAAGATGAATAGACAGAGGCTCTCCGTTATACATGTCACGCATCATGCCACGAGAGTTCAACAATGCAAGCAGTGAGTTGAGCATGACTAATTATTGCGATGATTACCGTTTGCTTTTGCCTGAAAATTTAGAAGACTTACGTTTAGGAAGAACCATGATAAAGGCAATGTAGACAAAATTATGCGGCATAACAGCATGCTAGTCATTTATGTGAGTGAATGAACGGGCTTCAGATTCATGGACGCACCGTTATCAAGGACGTAACGGCAATGGAACTGCCAATTATACTATAAGTTAGCCAAACTCGTGGTTGATATGCTGTACGGTTTATTACCTTGTCAAAGCACAAGTACTAATACTATAAGCAATTAGCAAGCGAATAATTGAATTTGTCCTATAAAAACTGGCAATTAGGTAGATACGGCTGAAACAATTGGCCAACCTTCCTTTTGACCCGTGAGCGGCGTTTGATAAGCATAGTGCAGAGAATAATTGTGATAGCACAATCTGTCAGCGCAAAGGCACCGAATGTCATGTCAAAAACCGCCTGGCTAGTTGCTCAGAATCCACAGGATATGAATCTTTCAGATATATAACTTGCCTCGCATCTTCGGTCAAGCTCAGCGTAAGTATGAAACTGGAGCCTATATGTGTATTAGATGTATTGTCGAGTATAAATTGAATCGCGCCAATACCTACACGAAAGCGGTTGTGACTACCAACGTTGTCAAATTGGTGTTCAAAGTTGGCTCAAAATGTACATACCTAAAGCCCCGACTTGATCATTTGTCAGCCTATTGCGTGGTAAACCCTCAATAATAAGGATCCAGCACTCACCAGCACCAGCGAGGCCCGGAGCGACCTATCATGGAGTTATGGATGTAACTGTCAGCTTTGATGCTAAATGTACTACAGAAGCATGATGACTTCTCACTATAAATAATAAAGGCCACACGCTCCCACACGACCGACTAGTACATGTGAGTTTTGACTGTGTGCTTGACAACATTTGATGACAATCAAATAGAGCTTACGCTTCCAGATTCTGTATATAAACAACCTGTAGAAATTGAGTGTCATTTATATGTAGCACATGAAGCGCGTTAAGTGTCGCAGCGTGCGCGCAGACGCCCACCAATTTTTCGTC